>JADBJO010016858.1:5000-23699 GCA_016801955.1 Conus betulinus | reverse complement strand
AGCGCGAGAGCGAGCGTTTGTAGTGCGCGCGTGTGTGTGTGTGTGTGTGTGTGTGGGTGTGTGTGTGTGTGTGTGCGTTCGGTGAGTATGGGTGTGTGAGTGTGTGTGGTGTGTGTGTGTGTGTGTGCGGAAGTGAATGTGTGCATGGTGTGTGTGCTGCGCGCGCGCGTTGTCGATGCATATATATATATATATATATATATAAAGATGTGTGTGTTTGGTGTGTGTGGTGTGTGTGGTCTCTCTTTTTGATGCACTCAGTGGAGATAATCACTCAGGGCCGCCATCTTCCCGCTCCGCCAACGAGTTGTCATGAGGCAGGCAACACCCCAGCAGAGGAGACACTGCAACTTGTGCGCATGTACATTTGAGTTTCAGTTGGCTCAGGGCGCCATCTGCTCTGATTCCAACTGAGAGCAGGACCCCCCCCCCCCCCCCCCCACCCCCCCCCCCCCCCCCCACCCCCCCCCCCCCCCCCCCCCCCCCCCCCCCCCCCCCCCCCCCCCCCCCCCCCCCCCCCCCCCCCCACCCCCCACCCCCACCCCCCCCCCCCCCCCCCCACCCCCCCCCCCCCCCCACCCCCCCCCCCCCCCCCCCCCCCCCCCCCCCCCCCCACCCCCCCCCCCCCCCCCCCCCCCCCCCCCCCCCCCCCCCCCCCCCCCCCCCCCCCCCACCCCCCCCCCCCCCCCCCCCCCCCCCCCCCCCCCCCCTTCCCCGCCCACCGAACTGAAGACAATGATCGTTTAGCCGGGGAGGAGCGCTTATTATGTGAGCGTCCACCCTTAACCCAATCCCCCCCACCCCCGATACCTCCTACACAAAGGGCGCCACCACGTCCCGTGCAACAGCGCTTACACACCAGAAAAAGAATTTTCACCCCAAGGCCTGCTTAAGGAGTTGAATAATTATAGACTAGGCACAATTAACATAGTTTTGAGAATTTTATATGTAGCCCAGGTGGTTCCAAGTAGATAGATTGATTATGATTAAACTGAAAGGGAATGGGAACTATTTGGGAGGGGAACAGCTGGCGCGAAGATAGGGTCACGGGGCGGAACGTGAGTGAGTGAGAAGACATGACATTGTGACGCCAGTCAAGGGGGGAGCTCTCGCGCAGTTTGCTATTGGGAAAGATGTCATGGGTGGAAGCTCCCCCCCCCCCCCCCCCAAAAAAAAAAAAAAAAAAAAAAAGAACAAAAAAGAGAGAGAAGTGAAATGTTAGGTCGAAGGTTGTTCCTTTGATCAATTTTCAGCTTGTATATCAAATGCTGGCTCCCTCCAGCTTATGCTAGGCCTCAAAATGCTTGCAGGGATTATGCAGCAATTTAGAAATTGAAAATAAAATGAGGCAGGGAACAGTAAACAATAATAAAAAGTAGGGTAAGTCTTGCTCCCATAAGAAAACCTAACACAGAGTAACTTTTATTCAAGACTGGCACAGCCTTTTAAACTTGAATAAAGTCAGACAAATACAAAGACGAACAATCTAAAAGTGGGGGAAAAAACAAGCGCAGGCCAACAACCCCTCCGTAAAATGTAGGGGGACAATCTTTGAGCCTACGCCTGAGGATCCACCCAAGGATGCAAGGGAGATCAAAAGACAAACACAAAGACGGACAGAAACAAATACAAATAACCTCGATTTGATTGAAAACGACAGTTGAAAATAAAATGAGGAGGGAACAGTAAACAAATAAACAATAAACAAGTAGGGTAAGTCTTGCTCCCATAAGAAAACCTAACACAGAGTAACTTTTATTCAAGACTGGCACAGCCTTTTAAACTTGAAAAATAAAGTCAGACAAATACAAAGACGAACAATCTAAAAGTGGGGGAGAAAAAAAAACAAGCGCAGGCCAACAACCCTCCGTAAAAATGTAGGGACATTCAGTAATTTAGAGCAAAATTCCACATTGTGGCGTGTGGCCACCACAGTCCCCCATTGACTTCCCCGACACCTAGCGAACTCCATATGAACTCACCAAGAGCAGACGAGGAGAGAGAAATTGAACCTGAGGTCACCATGAGAGCAAGGCATTAAAGGGACAGAGAATTTGATACTTTTTTTTTTCTAATGCTGAACATTTACTTTTTTTTAAATTTTTTTTTTTTCAAGGACGAAGCGGAGAATTTTGAAATGAAAAGAAGCGAAATGGTTTCGAACCCGTCTCTCTTTTTGATGAATATAGGTTGGGCGACATTCTTCACGGAATTCTGTAAATTTTTTTTGATTGGTAGAGAGAGTGATCGGTGTTCATTTGTTGCTGTCAAGAGGTATTTCATATCGCCATTTTGCATTTATATTATTTGCTCGCTAGCTTTCTCCAGTTGTATGCTACCACACGATTTGCAGACGATTGTGCTCTGATTGATTTTTGAATATCTCGTCTGGCAGGTTAGGACAGCTTTGACGACATTTGCATTTTATAGATTTCGGCTATTAAAAAGCATGTGAAGGTTTGTGTTGATGCCTGTTGTGCATTACATTAGAGGTATTGGTTGTCACTCAAAGGTGTGAGTGTGTTTGTGGGTGTGTGTGTGTGTGTGTGTGTGTGTGTGTGTGTGTGTGTGTGCGCGCGCGCGCGCGCGCGTGAGTGTATATATTGGTTTTTTTTTTTTTGTGTGTGTTGTGTGTATACGTTCCGAGCGCGAGCGCATTACACACGCATACTCACACACACACACACACACACACCCACACACACACACACACGCATACACACACAGATACACACACACACACACCCAACACACACACAACACACACACACACACACACACACACACACCACACGGGGGGGGGGGGGGGGGGGGCCCAGTGAGAGAGAGACAGACAGACAGACAGACAGACGAGCACAGACAGAGAGACAGAGACAGAGAGAAGGGGCAAGAGGAGGGATATAGTGGAGTAGGGCCGACAGGGCGCGACAAAACCCCACGGTGCCTCGCCTTCAGTCCTCGTTGTGTGTGTATCCTGCATAACTCCATGATATGACGATCACCGTACCGTTGGTGGGTGTTGGTGTTTCGTCAGTTAGTGGGGTCTCCTGTTTGTATCGCTGTCTCTGTGCCACTCTCTCTCCTCTCCATCTCTCTCTCCGCCTCTCTCTCCTCCCCTCACTCCTCTCTCCTCTCTCACTCTCTCTCTCAGGAATAGGACCAGATGTTTAAGGTAAACCGACCGCATAGAAATATGTGGTGCTATATAATAATCTGAGACAGTAAATAATAAATAAATACAAAAGAGAAAAAAATCAATTGTATAAGGGGAAAACTTGTATGGAAGAGGAAGTGTTAGAATAGTAAACCAAATCGGTATATGCATTCACTTGTAAAACTACGAAATGAATACAAAAAGGAAACATAGATAAATAATTGACCATGAGTGATGAAGCTTGTAAACACGCGATAAACCAGCAAATGAAAGTAGGACAAGAACTTCGCGTTAGAGAATTTGTTCAGATATAGGTCAACACAGCATAATGAGTTTGTTCGCGTGTCTCACTTGCGCACACTCAGTCGTCTCGAGAGCTCGCCCGTTTAGAGAGGGGGGGGGGGGGGGGGGGGGGGGGGGGGGGGGGGGGGGGGGGCGGGGGGGGGGCGGGGGGGGGGGGGGGAGAATCGTTGGGGGGGGGGGGGGGGATGGAGCGGGGGGGGGGGAGCGGAGTGGGGTTGAAAGCGTGAGGCGGATGGGGCGACGGTGTGGGATCGGCTGGTCGTCTAAAAGATTTCGTAAAAAAAAATGGCTGCCCGTAGATTATATTAGAGTAAGAGTATGGTTTTTGAACTTTTTGATTAATGATAGCTATTATATGCGCTTGCGTTTGATTATTTTCCGACGGTTGCTTTTAATTATTAAAGTTTGATTCTAGGGATCCCGACCATTAAGAGACTCCTCTGGTCAACAGGCAACTTAGGCACATGTGTACGAGTCAAAGTGTCAACAAGATGCACGGGACAAGATACGACAGGGGCACAGGCTGATAAGAAATAGGGTTAGGGTAAACTACAACTAAAGTGAAAATAATTGTAGGAAAAGTACTAACCTGATACATGGTAAGCGGCAAGGCCATAGTAATTTATCCATGGGGCTGCTAAATCCAACGAATATAAATCAAACAGAAGTCCAACACCACACGAAACACGACCACAGAAGAACACACACTGAGTGTCAAAGGTTAGCATGGCAGCTATTGTTATGCAGACCCAAGATTCGGGGTTTTCCTTTCTTTTGCACGGTAGGCTAGAGGGCGATATGTCAATTTGGAGCATGCGTAAAACGTAGTAAATAAAAGATACTCAAAATAGTATGGCTTTCTAGTAAGGTCTCCACTGTATATGTATATGAAAAATACGATGAGGGAAATGAAATAGTAAACATGTGTTTTGCATGCTAGTATCAACAGCACTCATATCATGAGTTTTAAATATTAAGATATATACTCATATTATGTTCATAAGGAAGAACGTACTAAGAAGCATTTATGTATAATTAAGATAGTATTCTGCATGTATATACTGTCATGGAAGAATGTTTTTGTTGCAGTCATGGTTGCTGTGCCGGTAACGTCGTCTCTTTCTATCTCTGTGTCTGTCTATTGTCTCTGTTTCCGTCCGTGTGTGTGTGTGTGTGTGTGTGTGTGTGTGTGTGTGTGTGGTGTGTGTGTGTGTGTTTGTGTGTGTGTGTCCCTCTCCTCTCTCTCTCTCTCTCTCTCTCTCTTCTTTTCTTTTGCTGCCTCTGTCTTTTTGGTGTGTATCTCCATCTGTCTGTCTGTCTGTCCGTCTGTCTGCCAGTCTATCTGTCTGTATGTCTCCCTCTCTTTGTGCCTTTGTCAGTCGGTCTATCTCCTTTCTCTCTCTACCTGAGTCTGTCTGTCCGGCCGTCTAGTCTGTCTGCCTTTCTCTCTCTCTCCTCTCTCTCTCCTCTCTCTCTCTCTTCTCTCTCTCTCTCTCTCTCTCTCTCTCTCTCCATCACCACCCACTCACATCCTACTCACCGTCCTCTGTCTCTCATGTGTCTGTCATATTACCTATCGCGTTATTACCATTAACCTTTTGTTTATATCACAGCAATGAGTTTTCTTTAGCCTATAACAATGGTATCTTTTATTCTGTACCATACAATGAACAGCACAACAACAACAACACAACAAAACAACAACACAACAACACAACAACTACCTTCTCATGCAGCTGTGGTCAGTCTGTCCCATTGTCCTGGTCAGGGAACCTACAGCTGACCACGTCCATCCGCTCTTTATGTGTTCATCTCCACAGCATTCCTACAGATGTCTCACAATATAAAGCTCGAAGAGTTCCACTTCTCAGTTGCTCCCTTACTGGGAAGTAAGCAGCAGCAACGGCCAAACTAGTAGCAGCAACGGTAGCAGCAGTAGCTTGTAGTAAGCCGTAGTGTTGTAGTAGCAGACTCTAGCATTGGCTAGCAGCAGCTAGCTCTAGCAGTAAGCAGTAGCAGCAGCAGCAGCAGCAGCAGCAGCAGTAGTAAAAGCGCAGCGGTAGTAGTAGTAATAGTAGCAGCAGGCAGCAGTAGCAATAGGAGTATTAGTGATAATAGTAGTAGCCGCCGCAGCAGTATGGGCAGAAGTAGCAGCACTAGCAGTAGTGTTGGTGTTCGAAATAACATCAGAAGCAGCGGTATTGGTAGCATCAATCAGTCAATCAATCAATCAATCAAACAATCCGTCAGCCACTCTATCTGGCTGTCTGGCTATCTGTCTGTCTATCTATCTACCGATCTATCTAGCTCTATCTATCTATCTGTATGACGGCATGTATACCTTTCTATCGTTCTCGTTTGGTTATAGCAATCTGACATGCACGTGCGACGTAGTCTAACATTTATGAACATACGTACATGCGCGTTGATTTTAAACTTTCTTAGCTAGATATTGGTGCAAAAACAAAGTCCTTTCATTGGCCATCACTTTTGCAACAATCGATTTCTCCAACGCCATACTGGACGATCAATCTTGAAGACAGAAATATTGTTTGCACACGCATGCTCGAAAGCTGTCACACACAGTTATTCTACAGAATTTACGAGCAACGGCACAATCATTACAGTAAGCTGGATCTGCCATCCCCCCACCCCCCCACGTCCACGCTTCTTACCCTCCCCCCCCCCCCCCCCCACCCTCCCCCTCCTCCTGTCTAAATCGCCTCAGTAGCTGTGTTGGTATGTATGCTTACCCTTCAAAATCCGCCGTTTGCAGGCGTATTGATCGGAGATATTCTTGCCTTTGTTATTCCGTGTGATTTGTACACACATCAATAAATCACTCTTTCGACCACTTCAGTCCAGCCTATACGGCGGCGGCTTGAAGAGTGCTGGTCAGATCTGTAGAAAAGAAACATCATCATACACACAAAGGGGGCCGCTGTTGTTATAGGCCACTTAACACAAGTCATTACACACCCCGATGAGCTTTTGTCTATTTCCCGTGTACCCGGGGCGTTTTTTTACACCGGGGGGGGGGGGGGGGGGGACTTTTTTTTTTTGGTGTGGGGTTCTATTGGAATGTGAGTGTCTTGCAAAAAAAAAAAAAAAGGAAAAAAAAAAGCAACAATCGGCCTTTTTTTTTTTTTTTTTTTTTTTTGTTAACAAATTTTAAATGTAATTAATAGCGAACCACCAAGAAAACGTAGACAAACGAATCGCAAGACAAGGTTTGTCTACGTTTTTGTTCGCTGTTAATTACACCTAAAATTTTTTTACATTAATTTTCCGCCTGCTGTCGGCTGCCGCTCACTTTGCAACGAGATCTGTCTTTTTTGTTCCGTTTGTTTGTTTATTTTTGTTTTAAAAGATACTTATTATTTCTGGTATTTAGCACAACTGCGCATTCACAAATAATCCACATCCAGTAAACGATCCAACGTATCTACGCGTGCGCGCGCGCGCACGCGCGCACACACACACACACACACATACACACACACACACACACACACACACACACACTCTCTCTCTCTCTCTCTTTCTTAAACTCATCCTCTCTCTCTCTCTCATTCGCACGCGCGCGCGCGCGCACACACACCACACACACACACACACACACACACACACACACACACGCGCGCGCGCGCCTGTGCGCGCACGCACAACCACACTCACACACATACACACACACACACACAGAATAGTTAATTCTAAAGAAGAATTACGCTCGTCCTAATGCATTCGAATTGTCCCTGCTGTTTGCAGACGTAACAGCGTGCATGTCACTTTCTGTGTTTCTCTCAAAAGCCTTGGCTCACAGCATTACGTCGACTGTTCGTGAAGGAGGCACACCCACTGTCTGCGACTCTCTCTGTCTCTGATCTGATTCTCTCTCTCTCTCTTTCTGTCTGTCTCTCTATCTGTCTCTGATTCTCTCTCTCTCTCTCTGTCTCTCTTTCTGTCTGTCTCTCTCTGTCTCTGATTCTCTCTCTCTCTGTCTCTGATTTCTCTCTCTCTCTGTGTCTCTGATTCTCTCTCTCTCTCCTCTCTCTCTCTCTCTCTCTCTGTCTGATTCTCTCTCTCTCTCTCTCTCTCTCTCTCGCTCTCTCTCTCCTCCTCTCTCTCTGTCTCCTCTCTGTCTGTGTCTCTGATTCTCTCTCTCTCTCTCCTCTGTCTCTCTGATTCCTCTCTCTCTCTCTCTCTCTCTCTCTCTGTCTGTCTCTGATTCCCATCTCTCTCTCTCTCTGTCTTTGTCTCTGTCCGTCTGTCTGTCTCTCTTATCTTAGTCTGTCTCTCCCCCCCCCCAACTCTCTCTCTCTCTCTCACACTCTCTCTTATTCTCTCTCTCTTACCCTTGTCCTCTCTTCCTCATTTTCTCTTTCACTAGTCCCCCACCCCCTCTGTCTGTCTGTCTGTCTGCCTGCCTGACTGTCCGTCTGTCTGTCTCGGTGTGCCTGTCTGGTCTCTGTCTTTCTCCCTTCCCTCCCTCCCCCGCTCTCTCTCTCTCTCTCTCTCTCTCTCTCTCTCTCTTACTGCATCTGGTAATCTATAACTGAGAAATCTTCATGTACCCAGGGGTATATATGACAGGGTATGCTGCTCCATGCATCGCTTTGTCTTCCTATATGCCAATGTCTGAGTGGTGGCTTCAGGGTCCACTGGCATTGTCAAGCGGTACCCGACCCCACACACCCCGTTTCATCATTTTGACATGGGCAGAAATGCCCTAATCATGTCAAACTCTTCCCACTCCGACTGCGACTGAGACTCTCTCTCTCTCTCTCTCTGTATCCCTCCGCCCCCCCCCCCCCCCCCCCCCCCCCCCCCCCCCCCCCCCCCCCCCTCCTTTAAACCACACATATACATTGCACCCTGCATACACACTCACTCAGTCTCTCTCTCTCTCTCTCTCACACACACACACACACACATAGGCGTGTGTGCACGCACGCATGCACACACACACACACACACACAACACATAAACACACACACACACACACACACACACGCACGCACGCACGCACACACACACACACACACGCACGCACGCCCACACACTCACACACACGCACGCACGCACACACCACACACACGCACGCACGCACACACACACACGCACACACACACACACACCACACACACACACACACACACACACACACACACGGAAACTCTGTGCCTATGATCTATTCACATGAAATGTCTGATGTTCATTTGTTTTATATTTGAGTGACCATTCTCAGTTTCAAAATGTCAAAGGCACAGAACGGACTTGTCATAAGATACAACACGTCAAGGACACATTGTACAACCCGAACATCGAGTTTGTCCACATACTACAGTCAATTATCTCTCTTTTGTTCAATTTGTGTGTGTGTGGGAGAGGGGGGGGGGGCGTGTGCGTGCGTGCGTGCGTGTGCGTGTGTGCGTGCGTAAGTGCGAGCGCGCGCGCGTGTGTGTGTGTGTTGTGACTGAAGTTGGATTCACCTTTTTCTCCCCCCCCCACCCCCCCCCCCCCCCCCCCCCCCCATCCTATACCTACTATCCCCCCTACACCCTCCCACCCCCCAATCCCATTTTTTTCGACTAATATCACATGTAAAGAGATTCCTTTTTTTTTTTTTTTTTTTGTTGTAAAACCCTCCTCACCCACCTCGTTTACCCCCCCCTTTTTGAGAAACAGCCTAACCCCACCCCCTCCATTCTCTCAATCCACGTCCTCCTCCTTCTCCCCACCCCCCACCATCCATATCCATTCTTCTTCCATCACCACCACCACCACCACCCTCGTTACCCCCACCCCCTCCACCCGGCCGGCCTTCCCTTACCCCTCACCCCTCTCCTGTCTCGTCTCCTCTTCCGCTCCACACCCCCACCCCCTTCCCCCCCACCCCACCCCCGCCCGCCCGCCTCTTTTTGCTGCACCTGTACGTCAAAAAAGACAGACAAACCTGATATCCTGATATACGAGCTGATGAGATCAAGACATGCTCTGATGCACTGGCACAATGGCGCAACCCGAGCCGGAGGACCAGTCGTCAGTCTGCAGAGAAGTCTGTGAGAGGCAGGCAGGTTTCCTTCTAGTCGTGCCATTGGAAGAGACAGATAGACGCGGGATTGGCTGGTGTTGTGTTTTCTGAAAGGACACAGCCTGAGAGTTTCTTGCTGGGCCGACTGTTTATGTCCTTGCTCTCTGTGTCTCTGTCTGTCTGTCTCTCACACACACACACACACACACACACACACACACACACACACACACACACACACACACACACATACGCACCCATGCACGCACGCACGCACGCATGCACACAGATAAACACACACGCATGCACACACGCACGCACGCACGCACGCACACACACACACACACACACACACACACACACACACACACACACACACACACACACACACACACACATGCTTTGGGCTCTCACGAGGTAAAGCGCTCTATAAATATCCTTTTACATTACATTACATTACATTACATTACATTACACACACACACACACACACACACACACACACACACACACACACACACACACACAATACACACACACACCACCTGCTTCTCTCTCTCTCTCTGTGTCTCTGTCTCTGTCTCTGTCTCTCTCTCTGTGCGTGCATGCATGCGCAAGCGCGCTTGTCATGATCATCAATATCATCATCATCATCATCATCATCATCATGTCTGTCTCACTCTGTCTGTCTGTCTCCCTGTGTGTGTGTGTGTGTGTGTGTGTGTGTGTGTGTGTGTGCGCGCGCGCGCGCGCGCGCGCACGTGAACGAGCGTATTTGTGTGTTTTTATTTTTTAAAAAAAAAGTTACATGTGTCATATGTGGATTATCATGAAAATCTATGCAAAAGAGTTAAATACCCAAGATTTCAAATATCTCCAAAATTGCCTGAGATGTGTACTATACAATTATACTATATGTGTAAGCTTACTATACAACAGGTCAGGATGATGAATTGACCATTTCACCATTTTGAAAATTGTTCACAGATACATAGGGGAGCCGCCGTTGGGATCGTGATTTGATCAAATCGGTCGTTGAATGATCTGTTCCGTATCCGTTCCATGCGTGCCTAGTGATTTAGGTATTCCGATACAAATAGAAGAAAGAAAAAAAGAAAATCATGTTAGCTTTGCTGAGTGCCGGTTCGTGTTAAGTACGCACGCACACGCACGCAGGCACACACGCATGTACACACACACACACGCGCGCGCGCGCGCGCGCGCGCGCACTGATACGTGTGAAGGAAGTGCAGAACCTACTCAGTAACAAGGAAGAGCGTCTGAAAGACCGTTGACCTCTGTCATAGCGACACGAACTTTCAACTTTTGAAACCGCCGTTTGAGTCAGTTCAAGAGTGAAAGTAAAAATGTTATCGCTAGGGGAAGCAATACTTAGTAGAGGCCGAAAGAGTTAGTTCCCGTGTATTTAGAACAATAAAGCAGGAATATTCTTTAAAAAAAAAAAACGAACAGGTAATCAATCAGTCTACAAAACAAACAAACAAACGAAGACCGAAATCTCATCGTTTTATTACTAGACAGTTTTAAATAATATTCCGTAAAGATAGTTTACCTCAAAATGATTTAACGGTTCTTAATAAGCCAATTCACAGTGCTGACATTTCATTAGATAATCAGCAATGATATTGGCTATAAACGTGTGCAGCAATTATAAGCACTATCATGTATCTAGCGGCACGACGGATCGGCACCAGTATGTTATATAACATTACCCTTAATCCACATGCCATCTTTTTATTTATTATTATTTATTTATTTTACCAGATTTCTGTAAGCTCGGTTCACTAGCGTAATTAAAACTTGTAATAATCTTGGCGAACGATTCCGAATCCGGTTGTATGATCGGGATTAGCAAGATGCAATCAGACCAACATTTGATCATTTTGCATGAGTTTTTATTTTGTAATTTTTCGTAACATTCTGCGCATTATTTCTAAAACAATAATATTTTTTGTGATGAATGTGTCTGTTTTTGTTTAGGCGATATATTGCTTCAGATAACAAAACATGTTGTTTTAAATTCCATAATTCCGGAAGAAAACCGGTGATCGAATTCAAGAGAAAGAACTGAAGAGAGTATAAATTAAGCCTCGTAGTGTTTATCCTGTGATAAAATTCAGTTGAAATGGTTGTAGTAGGTTTTGCATAATTCTGTTGGCATACGGACAGAGAGACGGACAAACAAAGAAAGAAACATACGCAGTGGGAATCAGTTTCTCAGGCAGGGATGATAATTAGAGACCTGTTGTAACGTCACAGAGGGGGACGGTATCTGAGAGCAACTCCTATCTCGCACACATGCATAGACATACACACGCGCACACACACACGCACACACACACACACACACACACAGATTGATAAATCCACAAAGACTTTGACATGTATGGCTGAAACCTAGACGAACATCAGCTTATCAAAAGTATTACCATCTAATCGTAGGAAAGAGGTATTGTAAAAATTCAGGGCCCAGAAACACTTACCTGACAGTCGTCTTCATCTCTGAAGACCTTCTCTGCTGTCAGGCTCTTCCTAGAGTTTCCTCCTCCAACTATTCAATCCGTCACATTGATATAGACTGTACCTTGTTTCATTCAGCACGTGGTCACTGTTTTGGAAAATACCAAGCTGATGAGTTATAAACTTTGCCAGTACTGTTTGATGCGTAGCTTTGTCTGTATACATTAACGAACGTTCTACCATTTATAATACCCCTTTCCTAAGATTGAAGGTAATACTTCGATCATTTGATGTTCGCGTACCCCCGTGGGGATACCGGGGGTCATCTGTACAAACAGTTCCCCCATCTTTGGGACATTCTGTGCTAGTAACGTCCCCTTTTCCTGTCGCTCTCAGTAACTCTTGTCTCCTCCTTCGCTGTACTGTCGTCTACTGTCCGTTCTGCTACCATATCTTTTATCCATCTTTTTTTCCCACAACCTCTTCCCACAAATTTCTGCACTCAACGAAGTCGGAGGAACTGACTATACTCTCGAGCGTTTCTTGAATGATCGTTTGTCTGAACTGCGAAACTTTCACTTCGGAAAGGATGTGACATGTATGTTTGATTAGAGAGAGAGAGAGAGAGAGAGAGAGAGGAGATCGTTTTGAGAGAGAGAGAGAGAGAATCTTCGGAAAGGATTTGTATATGATAAGACGAGGGAGATGAGAGAGGAGAGAGAGAGAGAGAGAGAGAGAGTTCTTTATTTGATCGAGAAGACGATGGGGAGAGGTACAGGGGGAGCACGACTGTGGGGTGGTGGGGGGATGGGGGGGGGGGGGGATGGGGAGAGAGAAGAGCGCGCCCGCGCACACAAATTCGCAACAGCATTTATTAGCCACACATGTCAAAGTCCGGATTTCTCTCTCTCTCACTCTCTCTCTCTCTCACTCTCTGTCTGTCTCTCTCTCTGTCTCTGTCTGTCCGTCTGTCTTTCTGTGCGTGTGTGTGCGTGCATGCGTGTGTGCATGCGTGTGCGTGCGTGCGTGCGTTTTTTTTTTTTTTAAATACCCAGTGTGATCGGAAGGCGGTGGGAAGATAAGGTGGGTGGAGGTGGGTGGGGGACGGAGGGTGAATGTAATGATGGTGGTGGAATCATAACCTTTGGTTGAATGATAATGAATGGTGGTGGATCAACACTTGGTCCCACCAACCACAGCTTTGTTGTAAAAGAAAGAAGAGAATAATAGCCCCCACCCCACCCCTTCCTCCCCCCGGCCCCTCCATCTTCCTAATCCCTACCTCCCATCCCCTAAAATGGTCGCAGGGAAAAAAATAATCAGAAATGATATCATAGATCATTGTACTTCCTCCCTCAGCACCCACGCTAAACACAATCTTGTGTGTAGTTTGGAAACTCTCACCTCCCTCAACCCCCTCACACCCATCCTTCCTCCCCTTCTCCATCCCCGTTCTCTCTTTCTCCTGTCCTCCCCCCCCCCCCCCCCCATCCCTAAATCTCCCACCTGATCTACTACCCCACCCACACATCCGACCACCCCTCCCCCCCCCCACCCCCTATCCTATTCATTCAACCCTCTCTCCTCAACCACCCCACCCCCCAAACACACACACACACACACACACACGCGCACGCACGCACGCACGCACGCACACACACACACACACACACACACACACACACACACAACTCTCTCTCTCACACACACACACACACACACACACACACACACACACACACCCCCTATCCCCCTAATCAATAAGGTTTTGGCAACGATGGTCTTTGTGTCTATTGTAGACATGGTAAGGACTATGGGCATTGCTTCTTTCCCATTCAGCCTGATTTTTTTTTTTTTTTTTTTTTTTGGGAGGGGGGGGGGGGTAGGAGGATTGGGGGGGGGGGAGGAGGGGGAGAGGTAGTTTGTCCTCCACTCACCACCCCACTCCCCACCCAACCCCCCACCAACCCCCCTCCTTCTCCTCCGACAACCCCCTCCCCCACCCCCATCCCATCACCTTCTATCTCGCTTTCCAACAACGGATTTTGGCCGACGGTTCGCACGTCTTACTAGGTATTTCAGCCTAATTTACTAAATACAATGGTGAACCAGTTTCGCTGGCTCCCCTGAGAATACTGCCGGGAAGTCAGTCTACACTTCGCGTGTTTACTTTGCGTGTTAAGTTGGTAGAAGCTACCACCACCACCACCACTATTGATACCTCCCCTCTCCCCTTCCATCCCCCCCCCCCCCCCCCACCCCCCAACACTATGTTGCTCGGCGTGTTTACTTTGCGTGTTCGGTTGGTAGATAGTACCACCACCACTATCTCCCCTCTCTCCTTTGCCCCACCGCTCCACAACAGCCCCCCCCCGTTCCCCCTCCCCCCCCCCCCGAGTCCCCCCTCCCCCCAGTCCTCTTGTGTCTTGTCGACACACGTAAGGTATCAAACCAGACACGCACCAATTCATTGTTCAGTGGGATCATTAATAAGCCCTCTCCGACTGCAGGCGGAAATCTAAACAAATTTTGAAAAGTTATCGATAAAACACACACACACACACACACACACACACACACACACACACACACACACTAACACAAACAAAAAAAAAAAAAAAAAAAAAAAAAAAAAAAAAAAAAAAAAACCCAACGTAGACAAGCGAATTACTACACAAAACACTTGTCTTGTGATTCGTTTGTCTACGTTCTTTGGCGGAGCTTTATGAAAAACTTTTCAAATTTTTAAGAAAAAAAAAATCATGACATTCTGTTTTATTCCTTCTGTTTTGCCGTGTTTACATCGACTTTGATAGAGATCACGGCGCATCAATCCGTTCTGAATTATTGTTTACTTAGAATGGCGTCAGGCGTACCGTAGTTATACCTTTATATTTGCATGCATTCATGAGGGGGGCCAGCATTACGTTTGCAGCACACGGTCGTGTCATTAGTGTCATCGCTCATTTCGTGTTTGTTCTTTTTGTTTAAACATATCTAAAGCTGATTAAAACTATCAATTCAAACACACAACACACACACACACACACACACACACACACACACACACACACACACACATACGCATGCACGCACGCACGCACGCACGCGCACGCACACACACACACACACACACACACACACACACACACACACACACACACACTATCTATGTATCGAACCATCGATCTGTCTATCTACTGTCTATCCTTACACACACACACACACACACACACACACACACACACACACACACACACACACACACACACACACATGTGCGTGCGTGCGGGTGCGCACTTGCAGGCAAAATGTCAAGTTCAACAGTATTAAATGCAATCAATGCATGAACATTGTTTGAACTGTTCGTAATTGTTCGTTGAGCAAAAGCGATCACGTGCAAAAGGTGAAGGGATTTGTCCAGAGTGACAGCTCTCTCTCTGTCTGTCTGTCTGTCTGTCTGTCTCTCTCTCTCTCTCTCTCTCACACACACACTCACTCATTCATATTCACGGACTGATGGACAGAGACAAAGTAAGAGGAGATCCAGGCAGAGAGAGAGAGAGAGAGAGAGAGAGAGAGCGAGAGAGAGAGAGAGAGAGAGAGACAGAGACAGACAGACAGACAAAGTAAGAGGAGATCCAGGCATTGAGAGACAGAGACAGAGACAGAGAGAGAGAGAGAGAGAGAAGTTAAGGGGGCTACGGGAGACACCTATTGGGAAGAAGATGTAGTGGGTGGTGGTGGAGAAGTTGACAGGTGGGGCAGGGTGGGTTAGGAATGAAGGAGAAGGCAAGACTGTTGCCATCTGACGTGGGGTAAGTGATTGCAACACCTCCAGCCACAACTTGTCACAATCGTTTCAAATCGGATTGTTGACTAAAAAAAAAAAAAAAAAAACCAACCGAAAAACAACCCCCCCCCCCCCCCCCCCCCAACAAAACAACAACAAAAAAACCGAAAATTAGGAACTTTACAACAGTAACACACAAAGAACTGTATCCATCCTTCGATAAACATCCTCATCGTGCCAAGATTATGTGAGTGATTTAACTCCAGATTTAGGAAAGGAAATCTTAAATGATGAGGCAGGGATACGCAAACAATAAAGAAAGAACAACCCAAGGAGGGTAACTTTCCTCCCCCGTGCGAGACAAGTACACACCCATAACGCCAAACGCGCATGGCTGATTGCGGCACTAATTCACCGAGCACAGAGGCTTAGTACCTATGCAGGCGCGTGGTACTTATGACAAACAATGAAACCTGAAAAAAAAGGGGGTTGGGGTGGGGAGAGGGAATGTTTCTAGCTCTCTCATATACCCAACACTTGACACGCGCACACAGCAAAAAGGAATTGAAAAGACTCAAGACTCAGCAGTACATGAAACGCTAACAGAATTTTTCAAAAAAGCATTTTGACCTTCTTATTCAACCGAAAAGAAAATAGCACTCATCCTTCTCTGTCAAATGATTCCAAAACTCTTTAACATTCAGATAAAAAAAAAAGCAGCTTGAAGATAGATTGATTTCTCTGCCACAGCGTTGTTTTGTCGGGCGTCAGACATGCCTCCTCCCCTATTCCCAATATACGATGGCTGGCCAGTTAAGACGAAAGGAGTCCAGACTGCCCTCTGGAAAGAAAGCCAACGGACTGAGCAAGTTGTTTTCAAGCTAGTAAAAATCATCCATCACTGAGCACACGCATTCAGTTCTTTCAGCTCGCTCGTTGCGTGTTGCAGAATATTGATAGAATTTGTAGACGCTGTTTGCAGTGTTTTGAAGTCCAAGATTTTCCTCAATGCTTTTGAAGCATCTTGTGACGCAAAGAAACACTCTGTGGCACGCACAGTGAATATGTGAATGAGGAATGGTTGTTTTATTGCCTCAGCTTCACACCTACACCGTTGAGTTGCCCTGTCATGACACTAGCACCGTCAGATGCCAGCCAATGACTTTTTCAAAGTCTATCTGTCTCGCTGCAAGTGCCTCTCTCACCGTGGTGGCAATCGTTTCAGCGGTGCCATCACGAACAGTGAAATTTCCCAGGAACACAGTCTTTGGTTTTTCCTCTTTGACAATCCTTAAGTAGATGATGAGCTTTTTGTCAATGGTGACATTGACAGTTTCATCAATGATGATGCCGATGTGGCCACTTCTTGAGATGGCGTCGTCAACTGTTCATTGGTAGCTTGAACTAATGCTTTTCTCATTTCTTCAAACGATATCTGATGAGAGTAAGTGCAGCTTTTTTCTAGCGAAGGACCAGCCAGCTGCTTTCAAAAGTGAAAGGACACCGTCAAACTTTGTTGGTGCGATGTCCTCTTTTGCCTCCACAAAACAACTCTTAAGTTGTTTCTGGCAGCGCGGATGACGTTATATCTTGCACGTGTTGTGAAACGACATTAGCCATGCGTTTTTTCTGTTGTATTATGGAAACGGTGCTTACATGGATGCGCTTTTTTTGGTGCTCAAACTAATGCTGATCGTTGGAAGTTGCATGATCCTTTTGTAAAGCCATTAACTTTCTTAGCTTCTTCACAAAACTGTGCAGAAATTGCCGACTTGCCAGTTTTTTTATCTTCCTTCTCTTCTGTGCCAAGGAAATTCAGACACCCAGGCACTGTTGTATTCTTTTGTCCTCTGTCGTTTATTTGGTTTTGATGCTGAAGAAGAATCTGCAGCTGATTCTGAGTTTGACTGCACAGATTCAGTTGAGTTTTTATTAGATCTAGGTCTAGTATCTCCACTTTCAGCTGTGCTGCCACTTGCTTGACTGTTGTTGTAAAAAAAACGAATGTATCGAACGTTGCTGCGCCATTTTTGCAGAGAACAGAAGAAACCTTCGTCTAGGCCTAGTTAACGTTCAGTGTGAAACACGTGCGCTCAGCCTGTGTGTGGAGAGAGAGAGAGAGAGAGAGGGGAGGGGAGGGGTGGGGGGGGAGGGAGAGGGGGTGAAAATGCTTGGTTCACCAGACAGAAATGGAACAAACCGTTACCATAAACACTGGCTGTATTAATGAGCGCAGTCCATTTTTTAGCTCGGGTAAAAAAAAAGGGAGGAGAGGCAGGGGCAAGGGTGGAAGAGTGATGACGCGTGGCGTCGGACACCACACTTCCTGTTTTAGTTCCCACCACTTGCGTGGCCACCCTCTCATCTGACGATAACCAGGAATGTGCAGAAATTTATACAAAACCAACTACTGACTGAACAAGCACAAAGTAACTACCAGTAAAACTGATCAGTCACATGGAGGGGAGTGTGTTGGGGAGGGGACCGGGGGAGCAAGTCAAGGTAGAGGAGAGAAAGTACAGGCAAGTTACATGACTGGGCCTACTCAACTCTCATCTGCAGGCAGCTAATCCCTACAGTGTTCACATCCTAGAGTAACATGATCACTCTCTTCAAGCCACTATCCAGATCAGCCATTTCAGCACAAGCACAGCATGTGGCTCGTCACAAATATATCTTTTCATAACACAGCACCACGGTTCTCTTGCATGCAGAGTGCTCACTCCTTACTAATGATTAAGTTTCTCACAGACTGTCAAACAGTAACAAGGATCATCTAGTGCTCCCTTTTCCTTCTCCTAAGCAACAGAAAAAAATACATCTTTATCATTATAGTCTTAACTTCTTCATGACTGTAAACATTCCAAGTGACTTGCGCAGTTACAGCCTCTGCATACGGAAATCCATGCTCATAGATCTGTCATGATCTGTTC
>JADBJO010016857.1:26911-39341 GCA_016801955.1 Conus betulinus | reverse complement strand
GAGTTGTTCGTCCTTTACAGACCAAACTGTAATAGAAAAGCTCGGGTTGCAAATCAGTGAACAAACAGGGTGGATTTTCTACTTACAACACTCCCCCCAGTACATTTGTGCACAGGAGGGTGCGAGTGCAAATCCTAACGTGCGATACACAGTGAAATTCCGTTGAAAACTTTTATAACTACCTGCAGTGTGCACAGTGAGGCGTGTCTAAGGGTATGCCAATAGTGAAAGATAAGGGAGTTCACCCAATCCCGGATATTTCAGAGCATCGGGCTTCAGCGATAGACCTAGACTCATCATGTCCCTGCAAAGCAATCCGTCTCCAAGTTGTGAATGGGACAAACAAGTTTAAAAACTCCCTAAATGGACAGTGACCATGTTGTACCAAAGTTATTTTCAAACCTCAAAGTGGAAAAACCAATATTTCCAAGAGCTTAACAAAAGATCAATCCCAAACAGATTAACTAAACAAAGCTGATTGGAAAATAGAGTTGAAAACATACTTTGCGGGCCCGGTGCATTACTATGGCGAGGAGATGATGGTTGAAGTAGATGTTGAGACCGAATCTACATATAAGTAACTCCTGAAATGAAGGTACAGTAATATTCCTCATTGGAGACTCAGTAAGGCTCTATTACGAATATTAATTTGTATACAGATTTATGGAAAAGTGAAATGGACGAAAACTGCGGGGCACACCATATGATGCAAAAAATAGAAATCGCATGAAAGGTAGGGACCTATCCAATATATCATCAAACGCATCTACAACTATAATAAGATTGTATCATCTATTATGACAACTCACTTAACAGGCGCTGCATTCGTTATTCACATCATTAAAAAATAGAGAATCGAAATCAATCACATTGGGAAAATTTTTTCTCTGTATTCACAGCAGAGCTAATTTGCCATTATATGGCACGTGGCCAGGTGAACTAAATCCTCTTAGTTTTCCCATATTACATATTTTTCAAATATTATTTTGTGTCGATTCAATCTGTCTTACAAGCTTTTTACATTATTTCATACAAGAGATTGACGAGGAGAAATGATACTCAGAGCTATATACCATTGTAAAATGCCAGTT
Organism: Conus betulinus; assembly: GCA_016801955.1. Lineage (NCBI taxonomy): Eukaryota > Metazoa > Mollusca > Gastropoda > Neogastropoda > Conidae > Conus > Conus betulinus. The sequence goes on along the minus strand of JADBJO010016857.1, from coordinate 38,250 downwards.
TTGTTATCTTTACGTGTGTTCTTCTATTGATTGCTGTTGTGGTTTGGGATTCCATCACATATTGTTGGTGTTTAGCGAGCAAGGAAAAGTGTTGATCGGGTTAATGGACCACAAAAATAGTGCAGAAAGGTGAAAAAAAAGCTCTACAAAAATAGGATATTCCTATTATCCTTGTATGAAACAAATAATAGCCTTGTTAGGTAAACCTCATGGGCGTTCGGTGAATACAAGACAAGAAAGAGGTCCAAACATAATAACACGCAACAACAAATAAAAAAAATTCGTTTAAGAATCACTTGTACAATATAAAAACGGACACAATCTCCACTCAGAAGCAAGCTATTTAAGGGAGAAAATGAAGAGGTAGGAGTCATGAATCTTTAGACCATCAATACTTGATTTGAAAGCATACAACAAAAATCCTGTAAAATGTCACTTGCCTTTGTGGCCAAAATTATTACAACCAGTTCCATGTCAATCTTTAAACTTTGCAGAATACTAAAAATAGAGGTTACCTAATTGGTTATTAAGTTTGGAACCCAATCCAACATCGCGAATTTTGGGGACATTTTTTTTGGGAAGAAGCAACGAGCGAGAGGCTATAGAACTGTTGAGGGCAATGTTTAAGAGTCCCCAGTTGGAACAGTTTACTTTGATTCTCGAGTTATATGTTGGTTTTTTTCTCTATTATTTCAATGCTTAAGATTTTTTGTTTCTTAAAATGTTAAAAAAATGTTCAAATAGTTTAAATGGAAAGGGATCCCCCAGACTAACGTAGTTTAAACCGTTTGCTTGTACGATTAGAATGGGGTTAAAGTGAATGTTCACGTTATTGGTCATCGGTCATTAATTAGTAGACTGGATGCCCCAACAAATATTATAGTATAACTTAAGCCCCCCTCCACACAACTCAACAAGGGGCCAACATCGGTTAAAAAGTGGGACCAGGTGTTAATAAAACAAGCAACACAGCATTTTGTGGTCCATAATACGCTATGACCTAGCCCCCCCCCACACCCCCACCTACACACCGCACCCCCACACCACACACACACACCCACACACACCACCGCACACACACACACACACGGCCCACTTTTTACATTATTTTGTGTTTGTTTGTCTTTGTTTGCCTGTGTGGTTGCCTATTCGTTGGTCTCTTATTTTTGTCCATAAAAGTACCACGGTCTACGAGCAGTCACAATGTTAAAGCCGAAATAGACCATTAAATTAAAAGAACAGAACACACACACCACACACACCACACACACACACCCATCCACATCTCCATAATACCAATAGGCCACACACACACACACAACCACACACACACGTCACAAGTATACACAGATCATTTACAAGCACACATGTACAGCAGTCACAAGAGTGTGGTGTGTGTGTTGTATGTCAATCACCATGCCTCACATCAGTCCCAACACACAACACACACAGACCGGCACCATGGTCCAATGGCAACCATCCAAACAATACACACATCAGTGACAACACACCACACACATACACCAGTCACAATCACACATCAGTGACATCCACAACAGTCAGTGACAATACCACACATCCTGTCACAATACACACCAGTACAACACACACACATCAGTCACAATCCAACATCCAGTGACAATATATCAGTTGACAATACACACATCAGTCACAATACACACATCAGTCCCAATACACATTGCCAGGAAAACACCACACAGAGCATGGACACACAATTCAATTCAACAGTGCAATACTGTCATAGGAACACACTTATCAGTCACACTATACACATCAGTCTCCATACAAAAACGTCAGTCTCAATACACACATCAGTGACAATACACACAACAGTCACAATACACATGTCAGTCCACCAGCACACACCAGAATAATACCGCACAGAGCTGGATTCAATTCAAAGAGTGCAACACTGTCATAGCACACACACAGTCATACACCCTGAGTCACAATGCACACATCAGTCACACTACACACACACAGTCAGTCATAATGCATAATGCATACATTAGTCACACTACACACATCAGTCCACCTGTACAAGCCCAGAAAGAAACTCTAGTGCAGAGATGGATTTCATTTAAAGCATGCAGTAATTATCACAACCCGCACATTGACCTGCAAGTCCTTCAAGACACAAATAGTTGATGTGAGTGTGGTAGGCATTTTCATATAACGCTTTCTAATCTTGAAACCCATTTGTGCTCTTTTTTGCTTTTCTGACATTAATCAGCTAGGGCAGAAAAGCGGGAGGCACCAGCAAAATCATTTCTAAAAGGTGAAAACTATCAGGATCTGTGGGCCTATCAAATGGCATCAATCCTATAATGAATGAATCGTCTAGTGATTGGTCATTCACAATGACATGAGATGTGTGATGTGCGTGCATCTAGCCAGTGATGCTTGTATCATGCCAGAGACAAAACACATGCTTTTTTTGCCAAAAGAGAGAACGTTGTTTCACCAGGTCAGTCCATTCCTATATATTTTTTCTTAACTTTATCGGTTAAAGATAGCAAGGCTGAGTCCTTTCAGTGACTTTTTATCAGCCAGATTTGTGTTGCTGTTCAGATCAACAAAACAGTAATTGCCGACTTTCAGCTCGGTACCGGTACTGAGTCTGGCACCATGGCCTCACATGATCAAGATGAAAGGCCTGCCATTGAAAGTAGGGACTTGAGAGATTCCAGATTGGAGTAAACACAGTACAGGCTTTAAGATGTAGCTCAAAGTTTGGATGCAAAAATGGGAAAAGAGGTTTGATGAATTTGAAAATGCTTTTGAGAACTTCCTTAAAATGTAAACTCGATGCCGGACACATGAGTGGAAACAATTCTGACCTTGAATATGATGAACGCGATGTTCTTGTTTTTTAGAAGAGGATCAAGGATAGCTAGATCTGCAGCAGTGTGAAAAGGCACTGGTTGAGAGAAATAAGATAAGATAATGTTGCTTATAGCCCAGCCGACCGCAAAGGGCCATATCAGGGCTGTCACCACGTTAAAATCAACTCACAGGTCATTCATCCACACAATTCTTTAAAAGACATCGTCTAAAAATCTCATCCAAACTTTGTTAAAAATCTTTCCACTGTAAAATCTCAGATCCAATGAAAAATGTTAACCTCTTTCAAGGACTCAAAGATCGCGTCAGACGGAACATCTCTGAACAAGGTTTTCATGGAATCTGCTGTAAAATGTTTGTGTCTCACATCGTGCAAATCCCAACACTCTAAAAGAATATATGTTTCATTGTGAGTGGCACATGACACGGAATGCACCAAGGAGATTCTTCACTCTTTAAAAGGTAGGAATGGGTAAAAATACGAATGGCCGGTGTGCAGCCGGCACAGAACTGTTTCTTCTTTACGACCACCAGACGAAGATGAGAGGAACTCCTTTAGGTTTGGACGGATCTGAAAGACTTTTGTTATCCGTCTGTGTATTCCAATCCTCCTGCCAGAGGTCTCTGACATAATCGTTAATTTTGGGTTTCAGATCTCTGAGCAGGGGATAGGTGTGTTTGACAGTTTTTCTCTCTTGTGGCATTCTTGGCCAAACGATCCACCATTTTCGTTCCCTCCGATGCCAACATGACCAGGAACCCAAGCCAGAAGAATGTTGTAACCATCCGCTGTCAACTTGGTAAAAAGTTTAAAAAAAGTGTAAAAGTTCGGGATGCTGAAGGTTGCGGCCAGCTATGGCCTCCAAAGCTGACAGTGAATCCGACAAAACTAGAAAGTCCCTCTTCGTAGATTGTGAGATTATCCTCAGTGCTAGAACCAGAGCTTTAAGTTCAGCAGAGTAAGCAGACGCATCTGAAGGAATATGTTCTAACAGTATTTGAGAAGGAGCACCAGGGCAATAGGCTGCACAGGCCACTCCATCTTCAGACTTGGAACCGTCAGTGAAAACTTTCTGATAGGATGAGAATTTCGAACAGAGGTCAGCATACAATGCCTTGTATGCCAGAGAGCTGGTGGACTCTTTGCGAAAAGCTGCAAGATCAAAACGAATCTCTGGTGTGAAAAAAGGTCCACGGAGGTTGATCTGGAAACTTGGAAAAATCGGACACAACTCCTAGGTCTAGACCTGCATTCCACACATGTGGCTGCTGCATACGAAGACCAAACGGCGGAATACAGTTTTGCTTTGAAACTGAGGGTCAAAAGACACAGTCATAGACAGGGTTTTTCCAGGTTCCGAGAACAGTCTGATATAGTAATTCAAAGACAGTTTCAGCCTGCGGTTGGACAGTGAAGGTTCACCTGCCTCTGCGTACAGGCTGTAAACAGGGTGTGTGCAGAATGCTCCAAGACAGAGACAAAGCCCTTGTTGGTGGATAGGGTCCAAGAGTTTTAGATACGATGGTCTGGCAGAGCCGTACACCAGCACAACCATAGTCCAGTTTGGAATGGACTGGGTCAAGGCTCTGTAGAGGTGCAACAAAGTTTTCTCTTATCAGCGCCCCCAGTCAGTGTGTGCTATGACCTGCAGAATATTCAGAGCTTTCTGCAAGAGGTTTTTTGAGTGGTTTAATGTGGCTGAAAAAGTTGAGTTTTTTGGTCAAAAATAACTCCAAGGAATTTGGCCTCTGTGACAGCTGGAATGGGAGATTTCCCTATTTTTGATTTCAGGATCTGGAAAAAACTGACGAAAATTATGGAAGTGAATGCACTGTGTCTCTTCGTAGGAGAAAAAAGTGAAGCCGTTTTTCATCCACCCACTGATGAATTTTATCCACACAATGCTGGAGCCTGCGCTGGACACTTGGGTACAGGCTTCCAGTTGCGAAGACAGCAAAATCATCCACAAACAATGAGCAGTCTGAACCCTGCTGAACTGACTTGACAATGTTGTTAATCTTGATGCTGAAGAGGGCAGGAGACAGTATGCTCCCTTGTGGAACACCCAACTCCTGCTCATGAAACATCAGAGAGAGAGTGGTGCCAACCCGGACCTGAAACTGTCGGTCTGCCAAAAATGTTGAATGAAAAGTGGAAGATGACCCTGAAAACCAAGATCATGGAGAAATACTAGGTTTCAAAGGTCAGTGGTGGTTTGGCAACAATAGTCAATGGGCATTTTAGCTGAAAGTTGAGTGAAAAGGTCCCGAGGGAGAAACTTGAGGCTCACAATCAACTGGAAAATTGTGCAAAATTAGTTGTGCTGGACACTGGTAAACAAGGAGGTATGGTCCAAACTTCAAACAAATCCACGCAAATTGGATCTGAAGATCGCACACACTCAGCACACCTGTGATGATTCTCAATGCCACAACTGCGATTGCCCGCATGGGAGACCAGAACAAGGCTTCGCGACAAAATGCAGACCTGATGCCGAACTGCACAGATGCAATTGCATTGCTATGACATGCCATGCATGAGTCATCCACATTCCATCGCCGAGCGATGCATTCACTGATCAATCTGCGCTTGTGCAATGAAACGATTGACAGTACGGTACATTTGTTTGGGGACAATCTTACTTCCACCCTTAAAGATATCAATGAAATGGAGAAGACAGGCTACAAGGCCTTGTCTGCTGGGAAAAGGAAAAAAAAAACAACCTAATTTCCTCGCTCCCAGTATGACGAAATGACAGCAACAGAAAAGGGCCTTTTTAAGGGGCCGTCTCAAACAAACATTTCCCAGCCAGACGTAGGGGCTGTCAGTACACAAAGCAACAGACACAGGGTCCGCTACAACAGTTTTCCCAAAGGGTGCAACAACCACAGGAATAGCTTCTCTCAGTCTCAGCAAAGACAGTACGTCTTTGGTCTCAGTAACTGAGGTATGTGATTTTGATGCACAGTTAGATAGCATTGTTCAGTTGCTGACACTGGAAGCAGAAGAGTTTGAAGCAGGAAGATTGGCTAAATTTACAGAAAATTGAGTTAAGCTGACATCAGATCCTAACATCCTGAAATCGGTGACAGGTGCTGAAATTAAGACTGACTGTAATCTGGAAGACTTAGCTACTTTGTCATGTCCAGTTTAATTCATTCAGAATGAATGCTGCAGATACAGCTGTTACTGATGAGGAAATTGACAAATTGGTTAGGAAAAAAGTTATAATAGAGTGTGAGCATACTCATGGAGAAGTGTTATTACCAATCTTCCCTTGGCAGAAAAAAGATGGATCACAGAGAATGACCCTAAACCTAAAAGGTGTAAATGAAGAAATAACATGTAAATGAAGAAATAACCGGTCACCATTTTAAATGGACACTTTGGCCACAGCCTTGGCTCTGGTCAGCAAAAACTGCTACATGGCATCATGGACTTGAAAGAGGCCTACTACTCTGTACTTACTTGCAAGGAACACAAAAAGCTGTTGAGATTCAAATGGAAAGGATTTTTTTTTTTTTAATACAATGTGCTCAAAAATGGGTTGGCACTGGCACCACGTTTGTTTACGAAAATCACGAAGCAGTTTTGCTACCTTGAGATTGAAAGGACATATCTCCCTGGCCTTCTTGGATGATTCCTTGCTTATGGGCATTTCAAAGTGACAGTGCCAGGAAAATGTTATGGACATACTGGACACATTGCATAAACTCAGATTCACTGTACATCCCACAAAGTCAGTTTTTTTCAACCAACTACTGTGATTCAGTATTTAGGAGTGATCACTGACTCTGTCTCAATGACGGTCACTTTAACCCTAGAAAGGAAAGAGGAAATGCTTCTAAGCTGCAAGAACCTGTTGAAGGCAGCTGAGATAAATGTATGAGATTTGGCAAAAATTATTGGGTTAATAGTGGCCAGTTTTCCCGCTGTTAAATTTGGGCCGCTCCATTACTGGCAGTTGGAAAAAGATAAGTGTAGAGCTCTGAAGAAAGCAAAGGACATTTTGACCAGGTGATGGAGATATCTAAAGCTGGAGAAAAGGAGCTGACATGGTGGATTGACAATATTTCTGATGCTTTCAATGATGTCCATTGCAGAGATCCAGACATTGTGATCCATTCTGATGCAAGCCTTTATGGCTGGGGCTGCGTGTGTGCAGGAGTGTCTTAGGAGGAATGTGGTCACCAGCAGAAAGGACATTTCATATAAATGACCTGGAATTAAAAGCCGCATTTTTTTGCCTTGAAATCTTTTCAGAGGCAACTTCAAGGGAAACATGTGATGTTCATGCTGGACAATACCACAGCCATTGCACGCTTAAACCACATGGGTACATCTCACTCTGATTCCTGTAACAATTTAATGTTGGATATCTGGTCTTGGTGTACTGAACATGATATCTTTGTGCAGCCCACATAGCAGAAGTGGCTGATGCAGAATCCAGGAAGGTAAATCTGGACACTGAATGGAAGTTGATCAGTGGTCTTCTGCAAGCTGCTCTTAGACAGCTAAATGCAGCAGACCTGACACAGCTTTGTTCTCTTCAAGGCTAAATACACAAATGAAAAGATTCATCTCTTTCAGTGCAACTTGGAGAGACAAATTTCCATGCTTTTCCTCCAGGTTTCATCATTGTCACCTGATTTCTCCAGAAGGTGCAGAGGGATCAGAGTTCAGGTGTACTGGTAGTCCCAGATTGGCCGACTCGGCCATGGTAACCAGTACTGTTATGACGGTTGACAGCAGAGCCAGTGCGTCTGACCTGCAGAAAGAACCTGTTGCATCTCCCCAGCCACCCAGAAGCAGTCCATCGCCTGATCCAGCAGAAGAGGCTTCACCTGCTAGTCTGCAGGATCCCAGGTGCTCTCTAATCCAGCTCTAGTCTAAGCAGTGGGGCCACTGACTTGGTTATGAGCTCTTGGAGACAGTCTACCCAGAAAGTGTATGACTCTTACATTAAAAGGTGGAAAATTTTTGTAGACAGCAAGGGAATAAAAACACCAATTTATGTCCATGTAATACATTTTCTTGCGGATATGTATGCGTCTGGGGCTAGTCACAGTACAATAAATTTAGCGTGAAGTGCAGTTTCAGCTTATTTGCACAGGTCAGGCACTGAAGCAGAATGCAGTCATCACCCATAGTGTGTCGTCTGGTGAAAGGGTTGTTTGAAGAAAGACCCTCCATTCCCAAATATCAAAATACATGGGACGTGGATAGTGTACTACAATACTTAGCTGGTTGCTGGACGTAGGAAAGATGACTCTTAAGCAGCTGACCCTTAGACTGGTTATGTTGTTGGAGCCCTGCTGTCTGGTCAGAGGGCTCAAACAATCCATGCATTAAGATGTGATGATGTCAGATTTAAAGACAACAAGTGTGTCTTGGAGTTAAGTGCTGTGTTAAAGCAAACTGAACCACGGTCACCTGTGCCACTGTTAGAACCAGCCTTTGAATATGACGAGACTGTTAAAGATACAAGATCACACCTTCCACTGTCTGCTAAAGCCAATACAGCAAGGGAATAAAAACACCTTGCTTTTTCACTCTCGGCAAAACTAAAGCATCACCATGATGGACAGGGCAGTACCACAGCCATAGACTGTATTGTCGTGAAGAACCAGGATGTTTACAGAAGCAGACACTGGTACTGACGTAGTGGTCACCACCACCTGAACTGATTACATCCACAAGCAGGCACTGTTACTGCTGAAGAACAGGCTGGATTCCACAAAAACAAAAGTACCATCAAAGAGAGCTTTCACCTATACACCCTTCATAAAAACAATTTTCTTCATAGCCCTCCAGAAGGCAATCAACAGAGTCCAGAAGCAGGCACTATGGGTTACTATGAGGAGATTTACTGGGGCATAAACTTAACACCATCCAGCAGCAGTATTCCTAAGCGACCTACCCAATGCTGACACAGGGTGTTACTGGACAGCAGTTCCTCACTTCTGTTGGAGTTCATTGGGGCTGCCTTCTCTCCCCCACACTTTTCAATACATTTCTGTGATGTATCATCGCTCACGCGAAAATGATGTTTTCACAGTCAGCATCCCAGGAAGGACCATCACCCATCTTCAAATCTTTTCTGATAACATTGATGGCCTGGCAAACTGTGATCGAGCATGGACATGCCATGCTTGTTCGAGACGAAAAAACTGAAAAACAAACAAACAAACAAACAAGTTATGGCATGGACTTGAGCATCAAGAAGTGGAACGGGATGACCAGACACATCACCATCAGTTCTGAGATAACTGCCCATGGACAGAAGGTAGAAACTGTTCAACACTTCTTCATTTGTCTGTGATCCACCTGTAGCAATGAGGAATCCACACTGGATGCGCAGCATAGAAAATACCAGTGCAGTCCAGACTAAATCCAGTATGAAACAACTCTGAAAATTATCCATGAAACCGAGGATCAGGCTGTTGCCTACACTGGTCAATTCTATGTTCTTGTGAGCATGCCACACAGACTCTTGCAGCTAAGAAGATGGAAATGTCTTATCACATAGATATACAATGTCAGATATTCTCAGCATATCACTGAAGAACTACTGCATCAAAACATTCAACAGCACATGGGACCGCATAATGAACTACTGCCATCACTCAGGAAAAGAAAGCAGCATGTCAGTGTGGCCATGTCATCAGATTCTGTGGCTTGCTCAAACAATCCTCCACGGAACTGCTGAAGGAGGGAGACGGTGGGGGTGACTGAGAACAATGGACTGGCATCATTTTACAATGGACAGGAAATGCATTGGCAGTGAACCAAAAACTTAGTATGGAACTAGGAATACCTGGTGATCTGTCTTTCAGTGTGGTGCCCTAGAGTGACTCTCATAGTGTTCAGGGACAAGAAGAGGACGACCAAGCTAACTGAAATGCAATCACTGATGCTTTCATACAGGACTGCAGAAACTACAGACAGAAAAGCAGAGGAAAGATCTGGGGAGAAAAAATGTTTCCGAGAATAATAATATTCATTTAACACTAATGATTAAATGGCTATATGAAATCAATGATGAACTTAGATCAAAATGAAAATGAAAAGAGTAATTTTTACATAGAAAGCTAGACGGTTACCCATGGGAAGGAAAAAAAAAAAGGCAAGGATGGACACTATGTTGACAAATGTTAAATCTAATGACCTATAAAGGGATTCTTTGAAACACTGCTCACACAGAAGCAAGTACAGGGCACTTCACCAATGTTATCAACAGATAAATCCCACAAATCGAAGGGAAAACATACATTAGTTGAAGTATGAACTTACAAAAAAAGCAAAACAATGAAAGCCCTTGAACAAAAAAAAAGCAAAACAATGAAAGCCCTTGAACAGATACAATGAAAAGCAGATACAAAAAAAGCAAAACAATGAAAGCCCTTGAACAGATACAAAAAAAGCAAAACAATGAAAGCCCTTGAACAGATGGCACTACAGTCAATTTCACATATACATGTGCAAGATGTTATACATGCCTTCCTACACAGAACCTCAGTTTATAGTCTCATTTGAAGGACTTTTCGGGAAACAGAGTCAGAACCAATGCTAACTCCGAGGGATAAATCCCCTGTACAGAAATGCCCCAGCCGTGATTTGAACCCAACCCCAGGATCACAAGGATCACGAGTCCGGAGCTCTACCAACTGAGCTATTCATGCCCCACTTTGTTGCTGTTCTCCATTGTTAATACGTAATAAATGGGCCCCTCCAAATTTCACATGAAATGAATCAATCCTTTCTTCAAAGGGAATTCACTAAACAACACCACCTGTAACACTACACATTTCTAAGAGAAACTGCTTAACAGTTAAATACATATAACCCACATTTTTTTTTTTTTTTTTTTTTTTTTTAATGAAAAAATGATGCCACAGATAATGTAATCTTAAACAAGGGATTTGTTCCTGGTGCCTAACTCTCATCCATTCTATGCCTTGAAACAGAATGTCTTCATTCAATACCACACCTTGAAATCAAATCTGTTGTTACTGTTTCAGCAATGCCAAATATTTTCTGTGAGTGAGATTCAGCAAATTTCTCTACAGTTCAAAATTTTTAAGGCACTAAATGTAGATTCTTACAAATAATATATTTTCAAGCAACATGTTCAAATCAACTGGAACATTGTAGATCATAAACCCTGCCTTTGAGACCAACCCATGATTACTCTCTAAGACAGTAATAGCCTCAAAGACCTACTTGTGCACAACAAAGTGAACACACACACACACACACACACACACACACACACACACACACACACACTCACTCACTCACACACACACACACACACACACACACACACACACACACACACACACACACACAACTAAGCCACCTGGTACCTTAAGATAAGCAAGACCTGGTAAGCATTATTTTCATTATTATCACTGCAATTACAATTGCTATATAGTCTTTTTCCCCCCCCCCCCCCCCCCCCCCCCCCCCC
>JADBJO010016857.1:19411-21911 GCA_016801955.1 Conus betulinus | reverse complement strand
TGTGTGTGTGTGTGTGTGTGTGTGTGTGTGTGTGTGTGTGTGTGTGTGTGTGTGTGTGTGTGTGTGATGTGTGTGATTGTGTGTGCCTGAGAGAGAGAGAGAGAGAGAGAGAGAGAGAGAGAGAGAGAGAGAGAGAGAGAGAGAGAGAGAGTTTTGTTATATGTACATGTGCATGTGCTTGAGTATGTGTGTGTGGTACTAATGGTACATTTCCATCCCCCCCCCACGTCCTCTCACATCTAACTGCACCCTCTCCTCCCCACCCTTCTCCCCACTTCTCACCCAGTCCCTCTCCTCTCTTCTCCCCTCCCACTGCACCCTCCACCCCACTGTCCCCTTCTTTTTCTTTTTTTCTCATATGAACAATTGCACTTTTCTTGACGGTTTTGAAATGCAAATTGATCTTCAACAGAGGCACACATATATATGCACTGACTTAAGCTATATATATACAGCAAAGAATGATTTTCACATTAACATTGAAATAAGACTAAATTTGTACTTTATTGACACTAATACACTGATCATAAACTGTCCCTTGTGGGGGAAAAAAAAAAATTTTTTTTTTTGTTGTTGTTGTTTTTTTTTTTTTTTTTTTTTTTGCCTCCTGTCACAAAAATAGTGTCTTAGAGGAGGTGGGTTTGGACAAAAAAATTAACAAAAAATCACCCCTGCAATAAAGGCATTGAATACACTCTTCCCAGCTTGTAACAGCCATGACCATACAGTGTTTAAAAAAAGTCAGTAAAATGTTGTTGGCAAGTGCTTCAGCAGCCAGTGTCATTTCAATGCAGGCAAAAAATTTGCACATGGGCTGTTATATGCCATCACAGAGCTAATACTAGGTGCTTGCAAAGGATTTATAGACCAACCTAAGAGTGTGGTACCATGCAAAAACTATTCATTTCAGATGGGTATTGATTATTGAAGTTTTCCATGCGCATCATGTCTTCAATATGTTCAGAGGAAGGTTGTGTACTGCATGAAATCTGAAACCTTTCAATTCCATTTCAAACTAGCATTAGGCCCTCCCTGTTATCAGTTTGGAAGTGAAACCCCCAAATAATGAGGCTAGATGGAGTTATGGGACCTTGTCAGTATTCTTGTTTTTGTTTTGTGTGGGTGTTGTGCGCGCACGTGTGTGTGTGTGTGTGTGTGTGTGTGTGTGTGTGTGTGTGTGTGTGTGTGTGTGTGTGTGTGTGTGTGTGTGTGTGTGTTTTTATTTGTTTTTTGTTTTGTTTTATTTTATTTTTTTTTTTTTATTCCTTTAAGCGCTTTGTTTCCCTTTTCACCACCACTCTTACTTACTTACTCTTTTTTTTAGTCATGTTTTGTCCTATTTAAAATAATCTGTGATTCTTTCTTGGCTTTTCTTTTTCTTAGACAGTTTGGTATTTTAGAAGCTAATATTCATCCAGCATGTACATTAAACACAGCAAGTTTATCACTGCATTGTGGAAAGTGTGTGTGCATATGTCTGTGTGTGTTTTCTTCCCTATGCCTTCTTATACTCTTGCTCTTGCCCCCCCCCCCCCCCCCCCCCCCCCCACACACCCACACACACACACACACACACACACACACACACACACACAAAAAGTTCCTCCTTTCCACCACTTCTCACACACACATACACACATACACACTTCTCTTCTTCCCCCCCTCACTTCCTTGAGAAACTCTCAATACCTTCTGGACTTTAGCAGCCCAGCACAGGTGAGTGGAAACAACTGAAAGTTGTTGGGATAGGACTGAATGGTGTGGGGTGTATGGGTGGATGGGGGATAGTCTGTTTAACATATGTTTAAAAAAAAAAGTTGTAATACATCCGCCAAATGTCAACAAACAAGTCACAAGACAAAACATGACACTTTTCAACCTCTTAGGACTTTTTCAGGTATGATAAACAACACTCAGGAAAATGAAAATGAATGAGCAATAACTTCTCTCATCAAATTCGGTACAAGATGGGTGTTGAATCATTAACATGTTGTTCTATGTATGGTTTCCCAATAACATTTTGCATCTCTCAGAGACTGTCAATTATGCATGATTTTCTGTTGAGCAGATGATCAAAAAGATGCAAAGACATCTTCATTCATAGAGAGAGAGAGAGAGAGAGAGAGAGAGAGAGAGAGAGAGAGAGTGTGTGTGTGTGTGTGTGTGTGTGTGTGTGTGTGTGTGTGTGTGTGTGTGTATGTGTGTGTTGTGTGCATGTGTTTGTGTGTGGCACTGACAGTGCATTTCCCTATGTCTCTCCCCCCCCCCTCTCACACCCCACTGCACCCTCCCTCTTGGCACCCAGCCCCCATCCCCACCCCTTTCCCTCCTCTCACTACACCTCAAACTCAACATAGACACACACATGCACTGATAAAACGGGTGGGTTTGAAAAAAAAAAACATGAAAATCACATTTGTAACAACAGTACCCTTTACCATAACAACAGGCATGAATAAATAGGAGAGGAATTCCCAGCAAAATTTGGCAGCTGTCCATC
>JADBJO010016857.1:5000-15000 GCA_016801955.1 Conus betulinus | reverse complement strand
CAATACCTTCTGGACTTTAGCAGCCCAGCACAGGTGAGTGGAAACAACTGAAAGTTGTTGGGATAGGACTGAATGGTGTGGGGTGTATGGGTGGATGGGGGGATAGTCTGTTTAACATATGTTTAAAAAAAAAAATTGTAATACATCGCCAAATGTCAACAAACAAGTCACAAGACAAAACATGACACTTTTCAACCTCTTAGGACTTTTTCAGGTATGATAAACAACACTCAGGAAAATGAAAATGAATGAGCAATAACTTCTCTCATCAAATTCGGTACAAGATGGGTGTTGAATCATTAACATGTTGTTCTATGTATGGTTTCCCAATAACATTTTGCATCTCTCAGAGACTGTCAATTATGCATGATTTTCTGTTGAGCAGATGATCAAAAGATGCAAAGACATATTCATTCAGAGAGAGAGAGAGAGAGAGAGAGAGAGAGAGAGTGTGTGTGTGTGTGTGTGTGTGTGTGTGTGTGTGTGTGTGTGTGTGTGTGTGTGTATTTGTGTGTTGTGTGCATGTGTTTGTGTGGGCACTGACAGTGCATTTCCCTATGTCTCTCCCCCCTCCTCTCACACCCCACTGCACCCTCCCTCTTGGCACCCAGCCCCCATCCCCACCCCCCCCCCCTCCTCTCACTACACCTCAAACTCAACATAGACACACACATGCACTGATAAACGGGGTGGGTTTGAAAAAAAAAAATTAACATGAAAATCACATTTTGTAACAACAGTACCCTTTACCATAACAACAGGCATGAATAAATAGGAGAGGAATTCCCAGCAAAATTTGGCAGCTGTCCATCCTATTTGAATACTGATTTTGAAGAATAAAATCTGAGTTGTCCGACATGCCGGAAGGGAGACAACTATCAGGGCAGTAGCCTCACTGTCCTTCCATTAACTATGCACAGACTGCCTGTAATAATCATCAGTCTGACCAGGTGATGGTGTCTACAGATAGAGAGACTCTCTTGTTATTTTTTTTTTTTTCACTTGGAGGTGATTCCAAGAATCTGCTGTGTTTCTAACTGATTTATCATCATCATCAAAAAACTGACTTTTCCCAGGAGGTACTTCAAATACAGATTTTCCCCCCAAAAATAAAAACTTAGTTACAACACACTGAACACATTCTTTCCAACCTGTACTTATCATGACCATACTGTATTTTTAAAAAATGCCAGTAAAAGGTTGCTGGCAAATGCTTCAACGGCCTGTGTCATTTTAATGCAAACAAAAAATTGCAGATGGGCTGTTACAGGCTATCACAGAGCTCTAAACAGGTGTTTTCAAAGAACTCACAGACTCAACCTATGTATGTAACTGTGTGTCATGTAAACTGCACAGTTGAAAACTGATTGTAGATTTTCATGTGGGCATTATTTCTTCAAAAGAGTCGAAGAAAAAAATTGTGTATAGGCGGCACTTGAAAAACTAATGTGCTAAGGCCTTGCTTAAGAAGTATTTCAAAAACTTGATGTGCTAAGGTCTTGCTAAAGTTATTTTGCAGACTGGCACATTTAGATTGTTTTGAGAATTTTCATTGCGTCTGAAAGTTTTCTCCTTGTTTTTTTCTTTCTTTCTTTTTTTTTTTTTTTTTTTTCATATGGCCATGTTCAAGGTACACGCCAGGTGGTTCCAAGAAGGTATTTGGGGGGCTACCACCTGATGCAAAGATAAGGCAACATTTTTTTCTCTCATTTCATTTCTGCATCTTTTTACTTACAGAGTTAACATAAACCTGTGTAACAAATCTGCCAACTCACATTGTTGTAGGATAATGACTCAGCAGACAAGCCGAATGTGACCAGAACTCTTCAATGCTCACGAATAATATCCGGGAAGTTACCCTAGAACATAATGCTCTCTCTGTTCATCAGCTCGCTCAGTCACCGACACGCCATCACACGTCTCCACTTTATATAATACTACAATTGCCACCATGGAAATGCTGAACAGTTTTAAAAAACACAATACACACTAGGCTTGTAGTCACTTTCCCAGACCAATTTCCCCACAGAAACTAGCAATCACACAAGCAACAGCGCACTCATGTAAAAACACAACAACAAAAATGTAAGCTTATCATTTCTGTCTGAATATTCAGGCAAACAGCTGATAAAGCCTGTAAGATGAATCACTGATCTGACATATGATAATTATGATAAAATGTCAGTCCAGTTGTGTCACAGTCAAGGTCACAAGGAAGTAGCTCTCATTTTCATTATTTTCTGCTAATTTGGTATGAGTACACTGGGCCTGGATAGGGTGACCACTTTCCGACCAGCAGTGCAAATACTGGTACATTTAAATAAATGACCAATAATAGTTTTTTTCCTGAACCCCAACCAGTATCCTTTCTCCTCTATACTACCATGTTCCCCACCCTCCTTAACCTTCTCCCAAGTTTGAAGCATAATGCTGGTTTAAGCCAGGGTGGTGTATCAGTTTGTTGTCACCGCAGTTTTTAAAAGCCAGCAACCTAACTTTATTTGTATCTTCATCTTTAGTCTTCTATGTGCATATTGTAGAATACCGTTTGTTTATTTTTTCATTAAAGATTATCATGATCATGGAAAAGTAAAAGAGGGAGTAGAGAGGGTTTCATTTTTGTGTATGCATATATCTTTTATTTCCCAGAGGCTTGGTATTTCATTGCCCCTGAATATGGATCTCTTTGCACCCCCCCCCCCCCCCCCCCCCCCCCCCCCCCCCCCCCCCCCCCTCCATACAAGAAGCGTGAGCGTGCATGCGTGCATGCATGTGTGTGTGTGTGTGTGTGAGTGAGAGAGAGAGAAAGAGAAAGAGAGAGAGAGAGAGAGAGTGAGTGTGTGTGTGTGTGTGTGTGTGTGTGTGTGTGTGTGTGTGTGTGTGTGTGTGTGTGTGTGTATATACGCGCACGCATGTGCGTATGTGTATGTGTGTATATGTGTGCCCCCCCCCCCCCCCCCCCCCTTTTTTTTTCACCCCTGTTCAAATAGTAATGTTAGCCTTTCACTCATTATTTCTATTCCTTTCCAGCTGCTACTAATATTGAAAAAAACATCATTAGATTTATCATTATAACTATTATACTACTACCATCACACATTATTATCATCATGATCATTACCATCCTATTATAAGTATGTAACCTCCTCCCTGTTCCAATAGTAGGATATTAGGCTATTGTTGTTGTAGTGCTCGCATGTATTTAAAAAAAAAAAAAAATGAAAGAAGTATATGGGTGTAGGTAGCCCCCACCCCCCCCCCCCTCTCCCCCCTTATCCATTCCAACAGTCCTTACAGCTTTTTACTCACTGATCATTTATATTCCCTTCTTCTGACTTTCATCATCGCTACAGATAGGCCTACTACTATATTTGTCATTATGCTTATCATTCTTATTTCCATTATAGATCAAGGTCAGTCTAGTGTCGATTGAAGATGGTCAGAAATGTTCAATTCTAATCATTAACACAATGCAATGGTTGCAGAACTGACGAAGGGGAAATATGTAAATTTGTGTGTGGAGATGGGGGGGGGGGGGGGGGGGGTGTGTGTTTCAGAGCGCTGGGCGCACGAGCACCGTTCTCCAGTTAAAAGATGAACATGATTCAATACTGGAACTGGATTGGCATTGAAACAATTCCTGATTGCACTCTGAGATTAGATTTAGAGCTTTTAAAAACAATATGGGTCATCAATTTACACTTCAGACGTCCAAGAGCATCACCCGCCTGTACGAACTAATCTCCTCACTTTCACTAAACATCAAATTTTGTTCTTGGGGTTCTTTTGTGTGTGTGTGTGTGTGTGTTTTTCCCCCCTACTGGAGAGGGGCATGGAATGGAATCTTCTCACGGCAATCAGTCTTAAGTGGATTAAAACAGGTTGTGCTGTGGGTGCCGGCTATTCTCAACGTATAGGTATCAACTTGTAAATGACCGTGTGTAGGTACATCAAAAAAATAATCATTTAAAAAACACGTCCGCACACAAAAAATGGCGGGAACTTTGATTTCACTATGCCTACTCCCTTTTTATTCCAAACACTGCTTTTCCGTCATTCATCCAGATATTTTCAGCTTTCGAAATAACGGAAATACTGGAACATGATATAAGAGGTTCCAATTTCAAGTATCAGTTTCAGTACATTTTGATGAGAAAAAAAGCTCTTGTACGGGAGGGGAGTATGAAAAAAAAAAAAATTTTTCTTTGCTGGAACAGCAGTCATTTTCTGCATTATGTATACTACACCAGAAAAGACCTGTTAACAACTGGACAACAACGACACTGATTCTGATGAAAAAAACAGATCTTTCAGAATGGCATTATTTCTTTCCATTACAATGTCTCTCTAGACAGCGACGCAAGGGACGTTAAGGGACGTTAAGGGGGGGGGGGGGGGGGGGGGGGGGGGGGGGGCACAGAGTATTGGGGAGAGAAGAGAGAGGGGACTTTAGGTTGGACAGCAGGATGTCAGGACGGGGTTTAAGTAGTGGAAAAGGTCGTCTGTATGCCACATAGAAACCCCTTTTCACCACTCCTGCTGTGACCCTTATTTTGGTGGACACCTGACCCCGTTTTTGCACTCCTATATCTAAAGTGCACTGTAACTGTTCTCTTTTCTTCTTTTGCAGAGGGAGGAATGGCTGGAAATCTGATTAACAAACATACAAACAACAGCAACAACAACAACTGCTTTCTTCTTACTCTCAGAGTCATATGTCAGATTTTGATACTTTCTGCACAATTGCATTTTTTTTTTTTTTGTTTGCTTTCTGGTGATGGCGTTTATTCTTTGATCTATTAAAAAAAAAAAAAAAGTTTGGTCACATTCTACCAAACACGTTTGTTGTACAAGCCTGAGCTATACAATGACCACCCCAACCCAGTTATCCACACTTCCTCAGCCCATTACCCAGTTGTTACTCGGCATAGCAAAAAACACGAGCCGGGACGTGTCGGGTAAGTTTTTCCCGAGTTTGTTTGAAAATCGAAAGATGAAGGGAAAATTGGACGTGGCGCATTCTCACACATTTCAGGAAAACACAAAACCTCCTCTCTTTCTGCTATGTGATAGAATGACCAACAAACAATCCTCAGCGTAAAAAAAAGAAGGGGGGGATGTGATCTCTACATCTAGTCGTTGAAAAACCACATACCACGTTGAAAAACCACATGCCAAACGTTCATACCACTGACCAAAATTAAGAAAGTGTAAAAGTTACCTCTGGCAGGAATTGTAGCCGTTCAAACTCACAATGAATGCAACGTCCTTGGTGAAATACAGAACAACATTTGCCCTCGCTTCCCAGTGCGGCCATGTCCGAACGGTGCATACTTAAAAGTCAGTCAGCGTTGCTTCCCCTGTTCCCATAGCGTTTTGTAGAGATGGTGCCCGTACAAATTTAGGCCTAGTAATTCGCCAGTTCATTGCGGCAGTGGTGGGCCTTCCAGTCGGGGAGGATTCCAGTATTCATTTTTACACTGTCGGGCGACTTACGCATTTCACTATTTACTCGTTTACATTTATCGAGTTTAACATGAAGACTTACGCTTATTTTTTTTTTTTTTTTCAAATTTGTACGCAGATCTAATTACTACGGAAATGTGGTATGGGCCCCAAATCTTAGAAAAGAAAAAGCATGTAAACGTAACAGAAAATATTAAGAAATGCTTTACCAAGAAATAATTAATTTAGGAATAAGCACACTGGCATCCAGGGAGAGATCAAAATTTCCAACAACTGACAAGCCTATGCATCGGAGGCTGAGTGGTACTTGATACGTCTGAGACCTGTATGGCCATGATGGTGACGACGCCTCACGAAATTCTTCACTTTCAACGACAGTGTACACACAAGGGGACACCCCACGAAACTGGCAACATTTCTCTCTCATTTCATTCTCTGCATCTTTTTACTAACAGAGTTATAAACCATTGTCACAAATCTGCCAACTTACATTGCCACCATGGAAACGCTTAACAGTTTTAAAAAACACTTTACACACTAGGCGCTTAGTCGCTTCCAGACCAATTTCCCCACAGAAACTAGCAATCACACAAGCAACAGCGCACTCATGTAAAAACAAACCAAAAATGTAAGCTTATCATTTCTGTCTGAATATTCAGACAAGCAGCTGATAAAGCCTGTAAGATGAATCACTTATTTGATGTATGATAATTATGATAAAATGTCAGTCCAGTCAGTGACGCTGGTGTCACAGTCAAGGTCACAATGAAGTAGCTCTTATTTTCATTAATCTATGCTAGATTAGTACCAGCACAGGGCCCGGATAGGGTGACCACTTTCAGGACCAGCAGTGCAAATATTGGTACATTTACATACATGACCAATAATTGTATTTCCTAACCCCCATACCATTACCCTTTCTCCTCTATACTACCACGTTCCCCACCCTCCTTAACCTTCGCCCATGTTTGAAACGTAATGCTGCTTTAAGACAGGGCGGCGTATCAGTTTTGTCACCGCAGTTTTAAAAGCCAGCAACCTAACTGTCTTTTTTCACGTTCGTCTTCATCTTTAGATTTAGTCTTCTATGTGCATATTGTAGAATACCATTACTTTATTTATTAGGTTAGTGTGTGTGTGTGTGTGTGTGTGTGTGTGTGTGTGTGTGTGTGTGTGTGTGTGTGTGTGTGTGTGTGTGTGTGTGCGCGCGCGCGCGCGCGCGCGCACGCGCGGGCGTGCGTGTGTGCATGCGTGCGTGCGTGCGTGTGTACGCGCGCGTGTATGCATGTGTGTATGTGTGCCCCCCCCCCCCCCCCCCCCCCCCCCCCCCCCTATTTTTTCTCCCCATTTCAAATAGTAACGTTAGCCTTTCACTCACTGATTATTTCTATTCCGTTCCAGCTACTACTAATATTGAAAAACATCACTAGATTTATCTATAACTATCATTACTACTACAATCACTATTATCATCATTACCATCACCATCATAACCTCCTCCCTGTTCCAATAGTAGGCTACTAGCCTTTCACTCATTGATCATTTCTATTTCTTTCCACCGACTATTATCATTACGAATATTACCTTTAATTTACCATTATTCCTGTCATTCTTATGATCATCATATTATTATTATCATTACTATCAAGTCATCATCATCATAATCATCATAATTACTATTGTCACCACTAATCACTATTGTCCATAATTACCATAATTAATATTAACATTATGTTTACAATTACTATTGTCCTATTATCACCAATCCTATTACCAGCAGCAGTAGTAGAAGTAGCAGAAGTAATAGTAACAGTAGAAGTAGTCGTAGCAGCAGCAGTAGTAGTAGTAGTTGTTGATGTTGTTGTTGTTGTAGTGCTCACATGTATTTAAAAAAAAAGTATATGGGTGTAGGTAGGCCTATGTGGTAGCAAATTTCTCTACAGTTCAAAATTTTAAGGCACTAAATGTAGATTCTTACAAATAATATATTTTCAAGCAACATGTTCAAATCAACTGGAACATTGTAGATCATAAACCTGCCTTTGAGACCCAACCCATGATTACTCTCTAAGACAGTAATAGCCTCAAAAGACCTACTTGTGCACAACAAAGTGAACACACACACACACACACACACACACACACACACACACACACACACACACACACACACACTCACTCACTCACTCACTCACACACACACACACAAACTAAGCCACCTGGTACCTTAAGATAAGCAAGACCTGGTAAGAATTATTTCATTATTATCACTGCAATTACAATTGCTATATAGTCTTTTTTTCTCCTCCCCCCCCCCCCCCCCCCCCCCCCCCCCCCTCTACAGTTCCATTCAGTAGTAGTTCCCACCACGCCACATTTCACCCAGATCAAAGAGTAAAGTAAGTGACTGTTCATCTTATTGTTATAGTCTTCCCCCCCCCCCCCCCCCCCCCACCCTTCTCTACAGTTCCATTCAGTAGTTTTCCAACCACGCCACATTTTCACCCAGATCAAAGAGTAAAGTAAGTGACTGTTCATCTCATCTTTGTGTTTCGATCATTCTGAATATTGTTTGTACAGCCTAAAGAAGACCAATAAGTCAAGATGCATTTTGTCTGTGGAGAATGTGTTCCTTTGTTTGGCGGCTCAGTAATTCTGTTTTTCTGTTTGGTTTTTGTAATGTTGCAGTTTCTGCCTACACTGGCCCCACTGTGAAACCCTCTCTTTTAAAGAGAAAGCCTCATAGTCTGCAGCCCTTCATGCCCTTCTCTTACAGTCGCAGACCTCAGTGTTGGTTCCTCTCTCCACCCATTGGTGAAGTCCTGTCGGGTCACTGGTATCAGCCAATTCATGGAGACTGTCACTGGACAAATCTGATTGCACTCTTGAGAGGGAGAGCTCAGTCAAGCTGGCTCCACAAATAATTTGTCAGTAGGGGGCTTACTAGGTGGTGTCCTGGCTGTTCGTCAGATCATAGCAAGCACCACTTAACACCACCAAAGTGACTGGGCAACAGTGGGTCATCTCTTGTGGGTCACCTCATGCATGACAAGGCATTGACTGCTCCCTGTAGACTGTCGGGTCAGGGCCAAGGCTTGGCGGGATGAGCCACACTGTGGCTGTGGATGGGGAGCTGGAATGAGCCGTGTGGGTGCAACGCCTGTGTGAGTTGGCTTGGAAGATGAAAGACAGCAAAATGGATTTAAAAAAAAAAAAAGAAAATCAAGTAGGCATGTTCCAGATTATTTTACCGGCTGCAGCTGTGTTATTTAACATCTGTTGCAGTACATTTTAAGTAAAGAAAATGATTCTGAATCTTTAGTATTGTGTCTTAAAGTAAAAGATTAATATTGAGAAGGCCACTGAAAATGATGACTAGGATTACAATAGACTCTGTAGACTCAGGCTTTGTCTGGAATGCTGGTAATAATGGACTGACCCTTTGCTTTTTACAAGATTTAATACTCTGATGTACGGTGCCTGCAGCAGAGTGTACTCAGAATCTGTCCTGATGCAGGGTGCTGATCATAAAGGACACACTGATTGCAGCACAGATTATAGCTGAAGCTGAACTCTGGCTGCTCAAAGACCACAGTGACTTTGGTTTTGACATTAACATGAGTGTTGTATTATCATATACTGGACTCTTTACTTTTAAGGTGACAATTTATAAACTGTCTCATGTAGCCTTTATTTTAAAACATTCTTGATTTTTTTTTTCAAAAGTCAGTACAGCTTTTTATGGGAATGTTAAAATAGCAATATAAACTTCTATCTCTTGAGTGTTAATGTATTTTCCTGGTGTATCCATCCATCACATCATAGTTTGTACCCTCACAGAGGCCTTAAAACTGGAATATATATAAAATTCTATCTCTTGAGTGTTAATGCATTTTCCTGGTTTACTGATCCACCCCAGCATAGTCTGTATCCTCACAGACTCTTGAGTGTTAATGCATTTTCCTGGTTTACTGATCCACCCCAGCATAGTCTGTATCCTCACAGAGGCCTAAAAACTTGTTGAAGCACAGTGAGAGCTATCTGCAGCACTAAAGTCATGGTTCCTCTGATAGACAGACATGGGGTGCAGCCACAGAAATACAACAAAACAGTTTATTGCTTCAAATTATAATATCTAAGTGACTATTAAAATCAGTCACATCCACATGGCACATGTAAGCACCATCATCACTGGGAGAAGAGTGTGGTTGAGGGGGGGGGGGGGGGGGGGGGGGGGGGGGGGGGGGCATTTTGTTCTAAATTTGGAAAATAAAAGCTAAATCAAGAAGTCATCATTCCCATTATCTGACGTGTGTGTGTGTGTGTGTGTGTGTGTGTGTGTGTGTGTGTGTGGGGGGGGGGTTCTGTTGGGGGGGGGGGGGGGGGGGTGTTGAGGGGGGGTGGGGGGAGGCATGTCGCTGGAAGGAATTAAGTCAGAAGACTATGTCACTGTGGATTAGAGATGGGAGGGATGCAGGACACTGTAAGAGTTCTGATTATATCTTTTACACTGACTTCCTTTCCTCACACATAA
>JADBJO010016856.1:20000-35000 GCA_016801955.1 Conus betulinus | reverse complement strand
AAAAGACGTTGAATGATGAGTATCACACGTTACCAATGACCGTAAATGGAAGATAAGTTAGAGGACATTGAATGGACAGGCGTTAACACGGAAAGTAAATGGAAATTCAGTTAAATGGTATCGATAAATACCATGCAGGTACAAGGATGAAAAATCAATGGAGGATAAGTATTAAATGACGTTGAAGTACAAGGTACGGGTACTTACACAGAAAGTCATTTGAAGCTAAGTATTAAATGCCGTTGGAATGTATCGCAGGAAATTAGCAGAGACAGAAAAATGGAAGCCAAACGAAATTGAAATCCACAGTTAGACGTTTGAACAGGAAAGGTCAACGGATGATAAGTATTAAATGACATTGAAATATACCGTTAAACGTTTGGACAGAAAAGGTAAATAGAAGCTAAGCTTTAGATAATACTGAAATGTATTGTTAGATATTTGAAAAGAAAAGGTAAACGGAAACTAAGTGTTAAGTGACATTGAAGTATACCGTTGGACGTTTGAACGGCAATGGTAATCGGAAACTAAGTGTTAAATGCCATTGAAATGTACCGTTGGACGTTTGAACGGAGAAAAAGTAAACAGAAACAAAATGTTAAATGACATTGAAATGTACCGTTGGGACGTTTGAACGGCAAAGGTCAACGGAAATTAAGAGTTAAGTGACATTGAAGTGTACCGTTGGACTCTGAACAGAAAAGGTAAATAGAAACTAAGTGTTACAAGACACTAGAAATGTATCGTAAAACGCTTGAACAGGAACGGTAAATCAAAATAAAAGAGTTAAATGACTCTACAATATATTGTTAAACATTTGAACAGGAAAGTTAACCCGAAACTCAGTGTTACATGACACTAAACACTACCGTACTCTCTGTAAGCATGTAGAAGGAAGCTGACTGTTATATTACACGCTCAAGCGCGCGCGCGCGCACGCACACACACACACACACACACACACACACACACACACACACACACACACACACACACACACACAGAGAGAGAGAGAGAGAGAGAGAGAGAGAGAGAGTTTTTTCTCTTTTTTACCCGATGGCAGGCCACCAAACTCGTCAATGGATTTTATCTGTGCTATAATTGAGAGTCTGGTTCTCTATGCCTCTGTTGGCGGGCACTGTATTCACCGGCCATGCTTTTCTGGCCGTTATCAAATATTTATGACTTATAAACAAAGCTTGCTCTTATGTCTCAGATTATAGAAATACGGGGGTGATAAGCCTTCATATCTGCAGTGGTAGATGATTCTGCCTGACTGACAGTATGTGCTTGAGTGGGTGAATGGGGAATAAATAAATGCTTCTCAAAATGAACCTTAATGGTGCTCGGTTACTTATCCTTGGAATTTATTGTTTCATTGTAATTTAGTCCCTTGCGGATTCATTCCAAGAACTGGCCCTCAGCACTTGTGTCTTAAGAGGTTATCTTTTATATTTTCTACTTTTCACAAGAAAATGTAGCTTGTTTTGCTCTTTCATGATTTTCTTTTGCTTCTTAGGTGGCACCTTTAGTTAGTTTTTTTTAAACTCAACAAAACATACTATGGTATTGCACACCAGCCTTTTTCTGTATAGCATTCTTCTTAAAACGAAAAGGCAGAGGAGTCAAATTACCACTTTCCGCGGTCACTGAGGAGAAAAAAAATCAGGTTCGAAATAGTACATATCGGAGCGGTGTGTGTGTGTGTGTGTGTGTTCACATGTTCTGACATGTCTACTCATTCCCTCGTCGGACCCCTGGAAAGACGACCAGTTAAAAACCGACACCATAGAAAACTTCTCTATCTTTAACATTTCGCTTTCACTAAGCCATACACGGAGCACCTAGCACTGCTATCTAATTGAAATACATAACAAGTATAAGCGGGAAAAAAAATCCATAGATAATTCCTCCACCTAACTTTAATATTTCGCTTTCACTTTAAAACACACACGATCGCTTAATGGTTGACTTGTAATTGTTTTATTCAGTATTTTTCCCGTAAGCTCCGCACACATCTGGATTAAAAGGAAATGTATAATCCTGTCTCTCATCTAACCCACCAAACTATGGCTGAAGTCCAGCCTGAGCGCCTCAGATTGAAAAAAAAATAGTCTTTTAACCCCTCAATTATCACAACCGAAACTCACACAAAAACTTATGATAAAATATGCATTTGGATCCCTTTGTCTCTTGGGTCTTCTTCAAGCAAAAAAAAAAAAAAAAAAAAAAAAATTAGATCACATTTAACATTTAGGACAGTACAAACAAAGAACGAAGAGAGAGTTATCTGATGTCCATGTGGTGTGCTGTAAAGAAAAGCCTTTGTTAAATGTGATTTTTTTTTTTTTTTTTTTTTTTTTTTTTTTTTGCTTAAGAAGACCCAAGAGGTCGAAATGCATCGTGTCGTGTCTTGTCCTGTACTTTGTTTGTCAATGTCCTTGGCAGCAACTAACCCCCCCACTCTTTCTAAATTTTGCTTCGTTCTCCGCCATCAGTCGCTCCATTTTGAAGCCAATAACTGAACGTTCACAATTCATTTCCTTTCCCATCGCTGTGGCACGCCTCGTCCATCAACAAGAATTACTGGCAGCTTCCCGATTTTCACATTATCGGTGTCTTAGAAATGAACTGACGAAGAAAAATACATTCTAAGAATAATTCTTAGTGGGTCCGAAAAAAACGCGAAAAACGAGGACAAACCAGTTACAAGACAAAACACGGCGAGTTTCAACCTCTTAGGTCTTCTTCAGGGAAGATAATCCAACGCCCATCTTGCGCCGAATATGAGAAGACAAGTGATCGCTCGTTCTTTGTTTTCATTGTCTGAACGTGGTTTATCTTGGGTGAAGATCTAAGAGGTCGAAGCGCGTCGTGTTTTGTCTTGTATCTTTATGTTGTTTTTCTTTTTGTTTGCTTGTTTTTGCGGACTCACCAATAATTATTCCTAAAAATTTGTTTCAATTTCTGTCTGCAGTCACCTCACTTTGAAACTAAAGAAAAATAAACAAAACAAAAGCTGAACATATTTAATTTCGTTCCTATTTGCAGTATGATCAAAGTTTGTAGAATCAAAACATAATTGTGTGGTGGAAGTAAAAAAATGGCACCATGTAGCATTGTCGGTCATAATCTGCTGCAAACCAACTCGGTTCTCTAACATTCAACATGATTCTTTTCATCACACATTTACAATGTATTACTCAATATTAACAGCCCAGATTGGCCAAGCCCCAAACATGATTATGATTTACTTTTCTCGATACGTAAACGGCGAAATACATTATAAGTTTGTTAACTGTTGAATAGTTAAGATAACTTTCTGTGCAAGTGATCGCTTCAACAGCTAGTATTCATTTAAGTCTCTCTTAAAACAGAACCTTATCTTAACTTTTCAACAGTTAACAAACTTATAATGTATTTCACGAGATTTCGTCTTGGCTTAAACGACCTGAATATAGACAGCAGATACAAAGAAAATATGAAAGCATGTCCTTTTTGTAACCAACTTGAGAACGAAGTCAACATTCTACTGAGATGCAATGCTTATATGCCTTTCAGAGAAAAATACATGCTGAAGCACAGACAGTTTTCAGAATGTGAATTCTATTGAACTAAAACAATTACCGAAAATGTGCATATTACAAGAGATATTGATATGTATATTTAATATGAATTGAAAAAAAAAGAGAAGAACTCGTATCCCACACAGTATGAATAATCAGTTACCCTCATAAATATAGCGTTATTAGTACATCGAAAAATATACTTTTGTTATCATTTCTCCTTTTTCTCTTTATGTGTGCACTGCACCTCACATTGTTATAGGCCGGAGGCCTGAAACATTAAAATTGTGTTCAATTGTTCTCTCTGCCGGAAAAATAATGTCAAGTAAACCCCTTTTGTGCTTCCCCTATCCATTTCCATGCAGATCTTCCACCTCATTCCTTGTAAACACACACACACACACACACACACACACACACACACACACACACACACACACACACACACACGCACGCACGCACGCACGCACGCACACACACACACACACAGCGCGCTTATCGATACATCCACTCCCATCCCAATTCCCTTCCCCACCTTTTCACTTACCCTCAACAGAAGGGAATCACTTGACAGCGTACCGTTCACCCCCGGCACGGATTTCGAAAACGCTGACGTCATCTCTTTCTGTTGGTCGACTAGGCCTGGTGACGTCACTGAGGTCACCTCGGAGGTTAGAAGGCACCCACAACGTTTGCATAGACTCTTACCACGTTTCTGCTCTGTGTCTTCCGTCTCCATAGTCCGCACCGGGATAGATGCGAGATCTTTGTCATTTGACCCGTTTGTGCCGTCACCAGTGACGTCATCGTCTTTCTTGGGAGTCAGGACAATGAGGTCCTCGTCCTCTTTGTTACTGTCCTCGTCGTTCTTCTTCTCTTCATTCTCATCACCCGGTGTGTGGAATCATCCCTGTCCTCATTGTCGCTCGCTGGGGTCGTTATGATCATGAGGTCTTTGGGTTTCGCGAGTTTGAGGTCCCCTTCTTGAACTTGGTATAGCACCAGGCAGTTGTTGTTGTTTTCGAAGTCCAACATACAGGTCTCGGTGTGTTGGTGAACCGTCGGTACGTTGTCTCGATGTTCGTGTACTGGTGGATTTTGAACATCAGATTCTTCTTTCGAACAGACGTGTTCATCTTTACCTTCAGGAAGAGGTTCACCAGAATCATTTTGTGGAGGTGGGATTTCAACGTCGTCAGTTACCTCCTTGGTTTGAGTCTTCTCCGAGTCTTCTGCTGGGCAAGATTCTGAATTATCTGCAGGAATGGTGCCAGCCAGTCCTTGCGTCGTCATATCATCTGTGATTTCGGAGTGGCACGGGCACGTGCACAGCACGTGGCCATCCTCAGGGGAGATCATTCCGTTCCTCTTTAACCCGTCCACGCCTTTGAACAGGTCGTGGAGCGAAAAAATCCATTGGTGCCTGACATGTGCGTGTTGTTCCCTGTGCCCTTGTCACCCGCGGAATGGAACTTCCGACAGTACTGGTGGTAATGCTCTGCAAAGTGAACAAAATCTGAAAACCCGTTTTTGTCGGGCACTGATTTGGAGTAAGCGTCCAACGTCCCGTACGGACACACATCCTGGGCCCAAAAAGCGGCGAGACTGGGAGCGTTATTGCTCAGAGTAACAAAATACGCCTGATATTCAGACAGTGAGTTCTTGTGCGAGTTTTGATCACGTGACCCCATGTTGTCGATCTGACAGTGCAGGCGGGGAGGAATAGTCATCAGGAGGTTCACCTTCCCCGGACGATTCCAGCACGTTCACCCCTACGTCAGAATCGTTCTCGCTGCCGATGGCCAGTTCTTCGAAAGCGGCGATGGCGTTGCGGCTGTCTGAGGACAAACTGGGGGTGCTCTCCAACGGCTCTTTGCACACCGTGACGTCATGGCAGTCTTCGCAGTCCTCCCGCAGTCCGGGGAGGGATTTGTCCTCCTGGGGCCGGAAGGCGCCCCACACGGGCTCCCTGCGGGCCGGAGAGCGCTCCTGGAGGAAGGACCAGGGGAGGCTGTCCACGCCCAGCACGCCCTTCACCCCGGAACACTTCTTCAACGCGTCCACCCCTCCGCCTCCTCCCAGGGAACACCCCCCCTCTTTGGCTGCAGCCGCCCGTCTTCTCTCTTTCTCATCCACAGGAACGTCTCCTCCTGGTCCGTGGACGGAGCCCGCTGGAGAACAGCCGTCCTTCCCATCGCATGACGAGTCCGTGGAGAGTGTCGGTTGGGCAGGAAGGACCGTTGGCAGTTGCGCGGGAGGCTCTCGTAGACTTCGATCTGGATTTCGCCGATGGGCAGAGCGCTCTCCGACTGGGAGTCTCCGGACTGCCCGTCCCGCCCCCCGGGGTCGTTCTCCTGGTAGATGGGGTTGATCTTCACTCCGCGGAGACGTCGTCCGGTGATGTTGCCGCCAAATAATGCCTGAAACACACACACACACACACACACACACACACACACACACACACACACACACACACACACACACACACGCACACACGAGGCTGTCTCGATTACGATTAGTGTCATGATACCGGTACCCCCTTCCTTACCCCTCAGACCCTACTAGCCAACCAACCAACCAACCAACCAACCAGCCAAACAACAAAAAAAAAACAAAAAAAAAAAACCTGGAAACAAAAATACACATAAATGTTTTATCTTGACTCAAAAAAGCATTTTAAAACAAAACCACAACTAAAGCCGATTCGTCTTACATACAACGCGTGATAACTTCCCAACATGCCAACAAACATCAAAGAAAAGGAAATGAGGATGTGAGATACAGAGAAGATGGGTGCATTGATGTTCTGGTAGACAGAGAGAGAGGGAGGGAGGGAAGGAAGGGGGACGGAGAGAGAGGAAGGGGGGGAAGAAGGGGTGACGACGAGAGAGAGAGAGGAGGGGAGAGAAGAGGAGAGACGAGGGAGAGGAGAGAGAGAGAGAGAGAGAGAGAGAGAGAGAGAGAGAGACAGAGAGAGACAGACAGACAGACAGAGAGAGAGACAGAGAGAGAGACACAGACAGAGACAGAGAGAGAGACAGAGAGAGAGAGACAGAGAGAGAGAGACTGAGACAAGCAGACAGAGAGACAGAGACACAGACAGACAAGCAGACGGACAAGAGACAGACAGTAACAGACAATGAGAAGAAGAAGAAGAAGAAGAAGAAGAAAGAAGAAGAAAGAAGCAGAAGAAGCAGAAGAAAGAAGAAGAAGAAGAAGAAGAACAACAACAACAAGAAGAACAAGAAGAATAAGAGCAAGAACGAGAACAAGAGTGGAAGTGTGTGTGTGTGTGTGTGTGTGTTGTGCGTGCGTGCGTGCGTGCGTGCGTGCGTGCGTGCGTGCGTGTGTGTGTGTGTGTTTGTTGTGTGTGAGTGTGTGTGTGTGTGTGTTGTGTGTGTGTGTGTGTGTGTGTGTGTGTGTGTTGTGTGTGTGTGTGTGTGTGTGGTGAGAGAGAGAGAGAGAGAGAGAAAGAGAGGAGAGAGAGAGAGAGAGAGAGAGAGAGAGAGAGAGAGAGAGACTCAGACAGGCAGGCAAACCAAGGTGCACCAGCGGTGGTAAATGCTCGATCCTTTAGATCAGGCCCAGCCTCATTCATCAACCTTTCTTTCCACCGCAGAACTGATCAAATGCTGGTTGCACCCCATTATTGATGACAGTGGTCACAGGCGCATTAGGGTAACACGCAGTCCTCAACTATCATTAGGATCAATGCATCGGTCACGGCGGGTCAGTGGCGTTGTATGGGCACACAGAGAACGACCTCAACTACTCTCGTTTGTTGCCTTCTTCTCTTCTCTTTCTTCTTCTTCTTCTTCTTCTTCTTCTCTCTTCTCCTCCCTCCTCCTCCTCCTCTCCTCTCCTCCTTCCCTCCTTCTTCTTCTTCTTCTTCTTCTTCTTCTTCTTCTCCTTCTCCTCCTCTTCTCTCTCTTCTCCTCCTTCTCCTCTTTCTTCTTCTCTTTCTTCTTCTTCTTCTTCTTCTTCTTCTTTTCTTCTTCTCCTTCTTCTCTTCTTCTCTCCTCCTCTCCTCCTTCCTCCTCTTCTTCTTCTTCTTCTTCTCCTCCTTCTTCTTCTTCTTTTTTTCGTGTTTACATCATCTTTTTTTTTCCTTTTTTTTTTCTTCAGACATTTTTCCATGTAATATTTTAATTAACGACAAGAGCGAGAGAGGGAGAGAGAAGAGAGAGAGAGAGAGGAGAGAGAGAGAGACAGACAGACAGACAGACAGTGACAGACAGACAGACTGAGACAGGGAGACAGAGAATGATAGACAGAGGCAAACAGACAAAATGTGATATTTCATGAGAGAGAGAGAGAGAGACAGAGAGAGAGAGAGAGAGAGAGAGAGAGAGAGAGAGAGTCCGATCAGCCCTTGTGGACCTCGTTCTTTTTCCTAGGGCAGATTGACTTTCAGGCTTTACACGGTGTCATTCGACCTCCCAAGCGGATTCAGTGCCACTTGTAGTAGTAGTAGTAGTAGTAGTAGCAGTAGCAGTAGTAGTAGTAGTAGTTTTGTTTGTCGCTTGTATCACACCACACACACACACACACACACACACACCACACACACACACACACACACACACACACACAAGAAACACACACACACACGCAGACGCATACGCACACACAAGCACGCACGCACGCACGCACGCATGCAAATACACACATGCAAATAAATGCACACGCACACACACAAACATGCAACGCAAGATCACGCTTATATATTCACGCACACACACATACGCCCACACACGCACACAAAACCCAGGGTAATTCCCTAAGTAAACCTGTTGAATACAAATAGTGTGACTCTCTAACCATTTCTGTTTTTGTCTGCCTCAATCTGTATCTTTCCAAACTCGTCCCCCCTTCCTCTATTTCTTCCTCCTCTCCTCTACCTCAACACCTCTCTCTCTCTCTCTCTCTCTCTCTCTCTCTCTCTCTCTCTCTCTCTCTCTCTCTCCTCTCTCTCAAAACTGCCAGTATTACTTGCTACTTGTGATTTACTATGTCCACTTTGTCAAAGAAAGAAAGAAAATGAGTAATATTTTTTAATTACGTTGTCCTATTCTATGCGAGTTAAGAGCACAATACATACTATTGAAATATCATAAGGTACCACCAGGTAAGTTTAAATCAGCGTTGCTTATGGCATATACACATGATTAATCTGTCTTTACATGGCTTTTAAATTGCGTTCCATTCTTATTTCTAAAACTTATTGCAAAGTGTATTATGAAGGATGTCATTGATTTTAAATGCCATACTTGACAAATGTTTGTATGTATGCACTCCTTCATGAGGGGCAGTGACGTAACCATGATCAAAATTTCCGCGTCCGTCTCTCTCTCAAAACTGCTGCTCTCTCCTCTCTCTCTCTCTCCTCTCTCTCTCTCTCTCTCCCTCACTCTCTCTCTCTCTCTCTCTCTCTCTCCTCTCTCTCTCCCCTCCACGCACTCTCCTCTCCCCTCTTTGACCAGGCAGAGGATCATGCGGACTGCGGGCACGTGTTGGCCACCCACATGTTAAGGGGATCTGAAAGGCCATTCTGGCCAGATCTGAGAGTATTGCTTGCTGTTGCACCCCAGCACGACTCCTGTGTGAGTGAGTGTGTGTGTGTGTGTGTGTGTGTGTGTGTGTGTGTGTGTGTGTGTGTGTGTGTGTGTGTGTGTGTGTGTGTGTGTGCGTGTGTGATATTTTCTTCCAAAACATACTTATTTTGCGGTGCAAAAACTGCATAAAGAGAGCACAGTTTGTATGATGCAAGGATCGAATTTCTTTAAAATTCGAACATTTGCAGCTTACAGGTGCGCAGAAAGAGGACAGTGCACAAAGTCAATTACATCAGCAGCATTTTGTAAGTCCATAAACATTTGTTACACGAAAAAAGAATATCAAGACACATCGAAGAAGAAAAAAAAAAAAAAAAAAAAAAAGCAAATCAAGTAAAATGGAGCTTTAACTAATAGTCAGCATGTAACTGTCATCGTGCACTACAATACAATACAGTACAGTACAATACAGTACAAACCAATACAATACAATGCACTGCAAGGAGATCTGCTAGGTGGAGTACTCCTTCGATTTTACAGACCTGTACCACGACAGGCCCTGACCCAGATCTTCACAAAAATGTTGGTCCGACCCTGGGGTGACTTCAGCCCTAAATATCCTCAGCTTGAACCCGACCTCTAGCTAAAACTTGCATTTTACCCTGACCTCAAGCTAAAACCTGTCTTTTACCCCTGACCTCAAGCTAAAACCTGTCTTTTACCCTGACCTCAAGCTAAAACCTGTCTTTTAACCCTGACCTCAAGCTAAAACCTGTCTTTTAACCTGACCTCAAGCTAAAACCTGTCTTTAAACCTGACCTCAAGCTAAAACCTGTCTTTTAAACCTGACCTCCAGCTAAAACCTGTCTTTTAACCTGACCTCAAGCTAAAACCTGTCTTTTACCCTGACCTCAAGCTAAAACCTGTCTTTTACCCTGACCTCAAGCTAAAACCTGTCTTTTAAACCTGACCTCCAGCTAAAACCTGTCTTTTAAACCTGACCTCAAGCTAAAACCTGTCTTTAAAACCTGACCTCAAGCTAAAACCTGTCTTTTTAGTCTGATCTTCAGTTATGTCTTACGTTTTTGTAAGAATGTTGCTTTAAAAACCCCATGTGTAATTCACTTTATTTCATTGTCCGATCTTAACCCAGAATGACTTGATTTTGGTATTGATCTCAACCGATCTTAAAGTTAAACTGACAGTCATCCTACTCTTAATATAAAGCAGTCCTATCTGTCTCGATGTCGAGTGGGTTTTTTTTTTCACTTTTTAAAAAAGTTTCCCTCCAACTTTTCTTCTTTATTTTTTTAAAACAAAGATATGTTTTTAATGAGGATCACTTACAGTGATTCAGGATCGTCCTTACTCTTCTTCTAATAATTTTGTGAACTGACACCATTCCTTTTCAAAGTCAAGATATCCCATTTCAAGACTGTGAGCCTATTTTTCGATTTGATGTATCAGTCTTACTTCTGAAAGAACATTTGCACTGAGGGTCTTGTTTTGCTCATTCTGCATTCATATATATATATATATATATATATATATATATGTGTGTGTGTGTGTGTGTGTGTGTGTGTGTGTGTGTGTGTGTGTGTGTGTGTGTGTGTGTGTGTGTGTGTGTATTCCAGTAACATTATATGGTAAAGAACTTCATCTGTCATGGACTGCATTTTATCTACGTGAGAGTTTCATTATTATTTCACACTTGGCAAAAGATGGGTATACGCTTAACCTGTTTGGCATCTATAAAAAGCATTCACAATAATTTTCGGCGGCATATTCTTAGTGTACTACTCTGTTGCTACATGGTCACATGACTCGTCAAGCTATGGATTTTTAATCTGTTCCCGCT
The DNA here is from genome assembly GCA_016801955.1 of Conus betulinus. Lineage (NCBI taxonomy): Eukaryota > Metazoa > Mollusca > Gastropoda > Neogastropoda > Conidae > Conus > Conus betulinus. Next base: position 24,018 of record JADBJO010016856.1, on the reverse strand, counting down.
CTCAGGTTAACCATCAGCATCAGTTAGAAACAAATTTAGGTCCACCACTCCTCATCTTTTAGAGGAAATTTGATGTCAGAAAAGCGTATGAACATGTTTGGCATGAGAGACTTTTATATAAACTGAAAACCATTGGTCTTTCTGGTCACGTATATAACTACATCAAAGCATTTTTGAGCAATAGAAGTATAGAAATAAAGATACAAAATGTTTACTCCAGCAAGAGATATTTACAAATGGGGATTCCTCAGGGATCGGTCATCGCTCCGCTACTTTTTAATATTCTGATATGCGATCTCCCAAAGCATTTATCTGAAAACTGCTCCTTGGTGCAATATGCTGACGATATTTGCATGTGGATGAACGTAACTTTAAAGAAGAAAACTTCAGTCAGGTCTATAAATTTCATTAAAAAAAAACATATCAGCGAGACCTAGATAATATAACAATATTCATGTTTGAAAACGGCCTTAGTTTATCGGCAGAAAAAACCCACATGATGTTATTTGATGAGATGAAATTTTTAGGAGTAAATATTACCTCTAAATTAACTTGGAACAACCATATTGAATATATTATCAACGAAGCCAGCAAATCTCTTAATCTTCTTAAAGTAATCAGTAAACAAAATTGGGGCGCAGATACACAAACTTTAGTACACCTTTTCGACATCTCTAGTAAGATCAAAATTATCATACGCACAAGAAGTGTTCTTCAGCGCACCAAACTATTTACTTAAAAAGTTGCAAAGCATAGACTGCAAGGCTTTTAGACTCGCACTAGGTGTCCCATTTCATGCCAGTGCATCAGGAACGTATTACGAAGCCGGAGTTCTGCCCCTTGGCGACTATAGAAACTTGGCCTGTGCTAAATTCATCCTACGTAGCTCAGCTGTTCAGAACTCAAGCAAAGATGAATTAGCTTTACGATCAGATTTCCATTTCCCGAAGCGAGCTAGATCTATTAAATCTAGTACAACTATAATGACATACTCCTCAAAATTATTGAAAGACGCTGAGATTGATCCCAAGAATATTGCCGATCGTTTTCCTGTATCCCCGATTCCAAATTGGGAATTGCACCGCATGTTTTGATTATAAATATACTGATCTACAAAAAAAATGTTAACAATAATATATTGTCCGTTCTTGCTAAATCTCATATCGATAGTAATTATTCACATCATCTTAAAGTTTTCACCGATGGATCACTGTTAAATGAAAAAGCTGGAAGTGGTTTTGTTATTCCTACCCTTAAAGTTGAAAAATCGTTTCATCTCGGGAGGGGTATTCTATCTTCACGGCTGAGCTAGTGGCAATTCTAATGGCGCTTAACTTTCTTGTTGATACTCCACTTACTATCAACAAAACGCTTTTCTGTGTGGATTCTAAATCTGTCCTACAAGGCCTTGAATCTGTTGCTGTGAAAAATCGAGGTGAGGTGATTTTAGAAATAAAACATCTTGTCAGTTTCTTATATCAAGAGGTACAACAGTTGATTTTTTGCTGGATCCCGTCTCACTGTGGGATTTCTGGTAATGAGTGGGCTGACCGGGCTGCCAGAAAAGGAGCACGAAAGTCCGATGAATCCATAGAAATCGACATTCCTCTGTGTTTTATACGAAGGATATGGTCTCTTAAAAAAGACGTGTACTGAAAAGGTTTATGAAGCCTACAAAAACTTGGTTCTTATTAAAATACATCTACCTCACTCCAGTTTGCTCTGCTGTGACAAATCCCAGTCAGCTAGTTTTTCTCCTTGCAATGCAGCTAAAAGTGGAAAGATTACCTATCATCAATGGCCAACACAAACGTACTTAAGAAAAATAACCGAAAACTTGAATCTCTGTTTTATAGGCTTAAGCTAAACGCTTTCCGTACAAAATTTCGCAAAAATTTAAATTGCATCTGCGGAGCAGTTGAAAGTTTCACAACACAGCATCTCTCTTTTCCACTGCGCATATTTCAAAAATGAAAATCCTGACTGTCTGCGACTTGATGGCACGTGTATTTTCAGAAACTTACCAGGTCTTGTTTCCTTTGTTAATTCCTTGATGATTAGCCCAATGGGCTCTTTTTTGTAACAAGTGTTCGTACAGGTATGAGCGCTTAACATTTTTGTTATACCAGATATCCGGTACACCTTTATGTTTTAATACTTGCTGTGGGCTAATGTTAATTGTATAGAATTTTAGTATGAATCACTGTATATAGCTAACTGCTCGTAACAATTCCCTTGTACGTCCATCAACACACACACACGCACACACACACGCGCACACACGCGCGCGCAACACACACACACACACACACACACACACACACACACACACACACACACACACACACACACACATGCATGCATACACACGCTACTTCCCTAACCGAACACACACACACACACACACACACACACACACACACACACACACAAAGTGACGAACATGATAAGCACTGATTCATTCGCCCACACAAGTGACCATTTACAAACAGTTCTAATGAGGTGACTGAGAGTTCTTTCCCTTTATCCCTCGCCCAATCGTCTTCACGCAATAACAACATTTCAAGTTCAACACATTTTAATAACAGATTCAGAAAGATCGATGAAAGGAATCGATGAAAGAGGAAGAGTGGGGGGTGATGGGGGGGGGGGGGGGGGGGGGGGGGGGGGGGGGGGGTGGAGGGGGGGGGGGGGGGGGGGGACACAAGAGTGGAGAAGCTAAGGAGGACAAGACGGTGGCTGATCATGCACACGGTTTGGTGTGACCACGGTTTAACGTCACACGAAAGGACTGGAAGGGGGGGGGGGTGGGGGGGGGGGGGGGGGGGGGGGGGGGGGGGGGGGGGGGGGGGGGGGGGGGGGGTGGGGGGGGGGGGGGGGGGTTGGGGGGGGGGGGGGGGGGGGGGGGGGGGGGGGGTGGGCGGGGGGGGGGGGGTGGGGGGGGGAGGGGGAGGAGGGGGAGGAGGGGGAGGAGAGGAGGGATGGGGGGGGGGGGGGGGTGACATCAAAGCTCTATCATCCACCAAAACACGGTGAGAGGCGTGTACAGCTGTCACAGTCTTATCAGAGTAGCCTGCCCCACACAGGGAGGAAAGAGCGTCGACAAACATCGCCCCACGCTGAGCTATTCTGAGTTCAGTGATGTAACTCTCTCTCTCTCTCTCTCTCTCCTCCCCCTCTCTCTCTGCCAATCAAAACTCTGCGTTCAAACGCTTGCACTCCCCGTACAAGCAGTGAGTGTGATAAAGACACTCACATCTGTCTGCGATGTCGCATATACACCCACGTGATTTGATTGACCGATAAAGGGAGTGAGAGAAAACCATCGTAGTAGCTAACAAGAATAATCGGTCATAAACACCCTCCGATCCCCTTTTTTTGCTTACTCAGATAAAACATTCCTTCCTGTTGGTTATCTGTTTTTTTTTGTTTGTTTGTGGAACAATTTTATGTTCGTCTTTGATTAGATAATCACGCCCTTTCTTCAACGACGTGTGTGTGTGTGTGTGTGTGTGTGTGTGTGTTTCAACTGGAAACGTTTTTTTTTCGTCGTCTTGAGATCTAACTCACGACAAAGACTCAACTTCTAAAAAGCTTGGTGTTTTTCAAACATTTTATCTCTCAACAAAGACTCCATATCTGAAATAAAATAAATAGGTTTTTATCTGGAATATTTCATCTCACAACAAAGACAACCTACCTTTATACATTTTTACATACATTTTTTTCTCAAAACAAAGTTACCCTACCTTTAAAGACTTTAAAAGAAAAAGACATAATCTTTCATCTCACAACAAACATTCCCCCATCTTTTTTAAAGGCGGCTTCTTCGCTGCCATTTTCATATCACAACAGAGACTGACCATCTTTAGAAATCTTTTGGTTTTTATTTCAGAAGCATTTCAGTCTTTTTCAATGAATGAATGACCTCCTGATCAAATATTGCTCCCGTTAAAGAGTTGTTCTGATGGAATGTTTTTGTCTTTTTCTTTCCAAGATTTGACATCTCAGTAAAAAC
>JADBJO010016856.1:7500-15000 GCA_016801955.1 Conus betulinus | reverse complement strand
ACTCTGGAACCTTCTGTCCATTCCCTGTGTGTGTGTGTGTGTGTGTGTGTGTGTGTGTGTGTGTGTGTGTGTGTGGTGTGTGTGTGTGTGTGTGTGAATGAGTTGGGGATGTTCGATTTAACCACTTATCTAAACATCAGCTGGAGTTCGTCGTATAGATCGAATTTCATGTATGTGTGAGGACAGGGATGTGGGTGAGTGTGTGGGAGTGTGGGAGTGTAGTGGGGAGCACATGTACGTGAGTGCAAACGCTCACACACACACACACACACACACACACACACACACACACACACACACACACACACACGGGAGGATTCTTTGCCATCAAAATGTACCCGCGCACGCATCAATTCCATCCATCACGTCAGGAGTCGAGTCGGGTAGGCACAGAGTAAGACGAATCAATCCCTTCCCAGGCCTCTTAGCGTTCTATGACACGAAGGCGTTTAGGGCCTGTACGTAATACAACAACTACAACAAGGACAACAAAACAACACAATTACCGCTGTGTCAATAGTTGTTCGCGCTTTACGTGAGAACAGGCGGTGGAGCTGGAATCAGGTTTCCAACGTGTGATCAACCAGGTGTCAATCTGTGTGTGTGTGTGTTGTGTGTGTGTGTGTGTGTGTGTGTGTGTGTGTGTGTGTGTGTGTGTGTGTGCGTGTGTGTGTGGTGTGTGTGTGTGTGCGTGTGTGTGTGTGTTTGTGTGTGTGTGTGTGTGTGGTGTGTGTGTGTGTGTGTGTGTGTGTGTGTGTGTGTGTGTGTGTTGTGTGTGTGTGTGTGTGTGTGTGTGCGTGTGTGTCTATCTGTCTGTTTTTGTCTGTCTGTGCGAGCGTGCGCGCGCGCGAGGTTGGATGGGAGACAAGAGAGAGAGAGAGAGAGAGAGAGAGAGAGAGAGAGAGAGAGAGAGAGACAGAGAGACAGAGAGAGAGAGAGAGAGAGTGGGCTAGATAAAGATTTGAGAGGAATGGGAAGAGAGAGAGATCAGAGAAGAGAGTGACAGAAGAGTGAGAGAGAGAGAGAAGAGAGACAGAGAGAGAGAGAGAGAGAGAGAGAGAGAGAGAGGGGCAGACAGACAGTGATTCTCTGTCATAATCCCATCACCTACCATAGCAAATCGAATATTGGGGATGGCTCCACGCATGAACAAACCAAGCCTCCGGGTCAGCTGACCGACCCCGAACAGTGGAGAGACTGTCCTCAGTTCGCCCCACAGTAAGGGGTCAAAGCGGCATCCACTTTCAGCTTTTCACGGGAATGTATCCAATCACAGGCAAAGGCCATACTGCTTTCCTACCCACGCCACCATGAACACCAACACATTCACCAGGTGTTTGTCTTCTAACGTCTTTTTTTCCAGTGTCCTTCTTTTTTTTTTTTTTTGACTCTCGAATATCTGTTCGAATATCTGTTACAGAAACGCAACGTCGGTCATTATTTATCTAACTGAACGATAAGAAACGTGAAACAAGGAGCATGAAGTACACGCATATGCTAACACTTTCCAAAAATAGATAAATAAATAAAGTAGACTTTCCAATTCTTATCTGTATTTTTGGAGTTAGAAGCGGACAAGGGCAGTCTCGTACTTGCTAGAGTCGCTTAAAGAGTAACAAAGCGTTGAGTCAAACAGGAAGCAGGTACCTTTGCTGAAATGAAACTTGAGCTTCAGACGGGTAAGCCGAAAGAAGAACGATATAAACAATTCATAAAAACACGCACACAAAAACTTGTATACTAAAACCTTAGGTAAACTTAAATCGTAAAAACATGAGGCAAGCTTGCATAACAAAAAAGGCTTGATAAATTTGCATATTAAAAATGTTAGGTAAATTTGCATAACAGAAACGTTAAGCAAATTTGCATAACAAAAAAAAAATATAAGGTCAGCCTGTGAATAAAACAAATATTATGTAACCTTGCCCTTCGGGCAACACAAAAAAATAAGTCCTTAGAACTTAGGTCAAGTGTCACCCACACTTTCGATGAAATGAAAGGAGAAAAATGAAATAACAACAAAAAGAAACCTCAGGCAAATGTGCACTCTCTTTCTTCTTCCGTCTTAGCACAGCAAAACGCAGCGAATTAACGCACTATAAAACTGTGTCTCCCTCCATACAACCAACCGTGTTTTGCTGACTGTCTCTCACACTCAAAGCACATGCAAAAGAAGGAGTGTTCTCCGCACTGCAACCCAAGCAACTCTGGAGGCTCTCAAATGTCGGAGCCACGTGGAAGACAAGATGGGTGTGCGAAGATGATTCAACTGATGGAAGGCGGCGGCCTGCCGATCTCAAATGACGTCAACGCCGAGGGCCTTACATGGTCATTCGCCATTTTCTTTTTTTTTTCTATTTCTGCACGGTTCTCACACGTTTCTTTACCACAGGGTTTTCTAATGTTCCGATGACACCTGACCGTACCATAGTAAGCTGACACTCGCGTGGATCTCGGAAACTTTTTGCTCTGCCTACGTGACGTAAGTTATTACTTGCATTTTATCTCTTAAACATTCCTCCTACGGTTTCATGACACGTGTTATTCGTTTCTGAAAGAGAACTCCGAACTGGGACCTAGGAAACTGAAATTGTGAGGCCAACGACCTGTACACAAGTATGAATTTGTCCCCCCCCCCCCCCCCCCCCCCCCCCCCCCCCCCCCCCCCCATGATAAGAAGCATGATTTCACGTTTTTTAGCATTTTGCGCTGAAACAAACAGAAAAATTCCTCTCCCATTGAAAGGTTGCTGAGCAAGCAATTTTTTTTTTTTTTAGCGTAACTTTAAAGCTTAAAAGCAGAACACTGCAATGTCTCTTAAGCATTTAACATCTTGATGCTGGAACAAATAAGGCACTGTTTGTTCGACTGGGTTTCTGTAATATTTCAGAACACTTTTTTTTTCTTAATGAGTGGTAACATGGACAAACAAACAAGAAGTGATACACAGTCTCAAGACGATTACAATCATGTTTGAAAGAGAGAGAGAGAGAGAGAGAGAGACAGACAGACAGACAGACAGACAGACAGACAGACAGAGACACACAGAGAGAGAGAGAGAGAGAGAGAGAGAGAGAGAGAGAGAGAGAGAGAGATTTTGGAGGCGGGGGGAGAGGGGGAGTATTTCGTTACGTTGGCATCTATAAGCCCCAATATCCCTGTGCAAATAAACCCATCAAAAAATCCCTGTAAACATAAAGCCACTGAAAGTCTCGGTGAACACTAAGCCTACAGAAAATACCTGTTACAAGAAACAAACTTTAAAGCTTCTGGCCAGTAAAAACCATATAAAAAAAATCCTTTTGAAAACATATCTTTCAAAATTCCCTCTGATTACAAAGCCGTTCAAAATCCTTAGCGCAAATGTCCCACGGCTATTGATGACTAAGCACTGCATTTTTGCACCATACAGACAGGCGCAGTAACTCCTGTCTGGCAAGGCGAAGGACCCCACAAATGGGAGAGCCTATTTGGATTTGTTCACCGTTTTGCTAGGATGAAAGTCGTGTACTCTACAAAACATAATGAGTGTGTGTGTGTGTGTGTGTGTGTGTGTGTGTGTGTGTGTGTGTGTGTGTGTGTGTGTGAGACAGAGAGAGAGAGAGAGAGAGAGAGAAGAGTGGCGCGCGCGCGTGTGTGTGTATGTGTGAGCGCGCACGTGTGTGTGTGTGTGTGTGTATGTGCGTGCACGCGCGCGCGCGTGCGCATATGCCAACAATACCGAGTCCAAATTTCAATCATGCTGCTATTGAGCACAGGTAATAAAATTATTTTGCTGCAAGTCGGCTGTGTGTGTGTCTGCGTGTGTGTATGTGTGTGTGTGTGTGTGTGTGTGTGTGTGTGTGTGTGTGTGTGTGCGCGCGTGCGTGCGTGCGTGCGTGCGTGCGTGCGTGTGTGTGTATGTGTGTGTGTGTGCGTGTGTGTGAGACAGAGAGAGAGAGAGAGAGAGAGAGAGAGAGAGAGAGAGAGAGAGAGAGAGAGAGACGCCCGATTGATCAATGAACAGAGACTCTCTTGAATAAGCGATAGAAATGATGCTAATGAGCCCAGTCGTCTGTTGCCATGTTATCGTCCTCCTACAGTGTTTTTAGGGCTAGTGGGGGGGGGGGGGGGGGGGGGGGGGGGGGGGGGGGGGGGGGGGGTGAAGTCAACAACAACAACAAAGTAATACATCACAATGCACATTACAATATATTGTTTACAACTCGATCGAGAACCCCTGTTAGAACTATCCTCACAACATGATAAATCACAACATGATTGTCACAAAATGATTGTCACAGCATGACAGTCACTATGTTAGTCACAACATGATGGTCACTATATGTTAGTCACAACGTGATGGTCACAATATGTTAGTCACAACGTGATAGTCACTATATGTTAGTCACACAACGTGATAGTCACAATATATTAGTCATGTGACAGTCACTATATGTTAGTCACAACATGATAGTCACTATATGTTAGTCACAACATGATAGTCACTATATGTTATATTAGTCACAACGTGATAATCACAATATATTAGTCACAACATGATAGTCACTATATGTTATATTAGTCACAACGTGATAATCACAATATATAAGTCACACAACATAATAGTCACTATGTGTTAGCCACAACGTGATAGCCACAATATATTAGTCACAACATGATAGTCACACTATGTTAGTTACAACATGATCCACAACAGAAATTCACGACATGGCGGTTACGGTTGGACTGTCACGACAGGAAAGTGTGGGTCATACCTTGGTAGTTATACTATGACAGTTAAAAGAAGATGGTCGTTTATACTATAGTCATAATACTCACAATATGAAGGCTAAAATACAATTGTCACGACAGGATAGTCAAATTTCATAACTTGGTAGTTACAATACGATAGTGTAAACAAGGTGGTCACTATATAGGCCTAATGGTCTGAACATGATTGATAGTAACAATATGATGACAGTCATAACATGATAGTCACAACATAACAGGCATAATGTGAGTCAAGATATGATAGTCCTCATAAGATAGTCACAGTATGATAGTCATATGATGACAGTCAAAACATGATAGTCGCAACATGATAGTCCCTAGGTAATCGTAACGATTACGCACATACACACACACACACACACACACACACACACATCTTTCTGTCTGTCTGTCTATCTACCTACCCTCCTACACACACATACACATACACACACACGCGCACGCGCGCGCGCGCGCGCACGCACACACACACACACACACACACACACACACACACACACACACACACACACATACACACACGCGCGCGCGCGCGCAACACACACACACACACACACACACACACACACACACACACACACACACACACACACAGAGAGGAGAGAGAGAGAGGAGAGACAGAGACACAGAGGAGACACGAGACACAGAGACAGAGAGACGCAGACACACAGAGTGACGCGAGAGCGAGCATCCACACACACACACACACACACACACACACCAGTGCCACATGTCCCATTCTTAAGGCAGAGAGAGACGAGAGAGAGAGAGAGAGAGAGTGAGAGTGAGAGAGAGAGCATAATCTATTTCCTCAGCATCTTACATCACGACCAGTGCCAATGTCCCATTCTTAAGGCAAGATTCGTGACGTCAAACTGGGAAACGCTACACTCCTACTAATTCCAGAAACGTCTTACGATCCCTGCAAAAACCGCTTGTAGCCATGCGCCACTGAAAAAATGGACCACTCAAATCTCCCTGGCCTTACTGGGCCCGGCTGGCTTGTGGAAGCAAGCATTGTTCTCTAAATCCGTGGGTCGCGGGTTCGCTTCCCCCCTTTTTTAGACGGCGAAGCCAGCGGTGATGTTCTTTTCCCTATCAACATCTGTGCAGACTCCAACATCCTTTAAATCATGATGATGATGTTGATGATGATGATGATGATAAGAATGATGATAATAATGGTGATGATGATGATAATGATAATAATGATAATGGTGTAATGATAATATGATAATGATCACGATGATAATGATGATGATGATGATGATGATGATGATGATGATGATGATGATGATACTAACAATACTAATACCACTACTACTAAACAGGATAAAAATGATGATGATGATGATGATGATGATGATGATGATGATGATGATGATGATGATGATGATGATGATGATGATGATAATGATGATGATATAACAACTCTAATACCACTACTAATAATCAGAAAAATATAATGAAAATGCTAATAATGATAATGGTAGTAGTAATAATGTTAATAATAATAATAATAATGGATATTCATAGGCTCTTAGCTCCCACAATGACAAATCAAGGCGTTTACAGAGAGGGTCTAGATCGACTTTAAATCAAAATAAGAGTTTTAAACCCAAATAAGACTTTAAACCAAAATAAGACTTTGAACCGAAAAAAGGCTTTAAACCGAAATGAGAGTTTGAACCAAAATAAGACTTTAAACTGGTAAAAGACTTTAAATCAAAGTCCCGTGTGTAAACGAATGCATTAAAAAAAAAAATCAAAAAACTAAAATAAACCAGAACCTCACATTTCCGTAAATCCCCCTTCATTCCTTTGTTTAAGTGTTGGCGTTGGTGAGTCGGTAGGAAGGACTACCACGAACAAAAAAAAAATCTCCTGGCGTCGTGTTGAGATATTATACCCACAGACAGACTATGGCAGCATAAAGGGGAGATCAGAACGGGTTATGCGCGCAAGGATCCCACCAAAGGCGAAGCTCGGAACGGAGAAGATTGAAACCCACTAACACAGTCTTCACAGCTCGCAAACTGTTGCCAAACGATCGATGTGAACGATACATGATTTTCCTTTTCGTTTACACACCGTGTAAATGTCATTTATCCGTACACGCCCACAGAAGAGGCAGATCCATTACAGTGGCATCTTTCATGACGTGCAACGAGAGAAGCACGTGTCTTTACCACTCACACTGGAATGAGAACGCCACTTGATTTAATGGAGGGAGGATGAAGGAGGATAAAGGGGATAGAGAGAGAGAGAGAGAGAGAGAGAGAGAGAGAGAGAGAGAGAGAGAGAGAGAGAAATAGCGAAACATGTAAATTAGGTTAGAATCTGTTGGGCGCTTGTGCTGTCGAAAACTGCGTTCTCTCGAAAACGGAAAGCAGATCGAAACACCCATTCAGAAATACAAAGTATTCCCCTCCACACCACACCAAGCCGTGAAGCACCAGCTGGGCTGTGACAAGAGTTTTTTTTTCTTTTTCATGACGCCTCACTCTGAGGTTAAATATTGCATGACGTTCTGGTTCAACGTTTGAACGTGTTGGAGATGATATAACGTGTTGTGCCAAATCAGCATCTTATGACTGGAGCCATGCGTTTTGCACAATATGTATTTGTAGAGTGGAACCAAAATTTGGCCGCCATCTCTTCCCATTAAAGTGGAAGTCAGTGGTTCGGAAGAGAGACTCCCTTCTCTGATTGACCAAAAGTTCTGTG
>JADBJO010016856.1:0-2500 GCA_016801955.1 Conus betulinus | reverse complement strand
TTCTGTGGATGATTGTATAGTGTTTTTCGTCCGGTGTGAACGATCACGTGTGTTTTAAGACAAGGTGACTGAGGGCGGAAAATGAAGTAAATTTCACAAGAGAGGGTGTTAGTTCCGTTTCCTTCCCACACCCATTTTGCGCCGAATATGAGAGGATAAGTGATTGCTCGTTCTTCGTTTTTATTGTCCTAAATGTTGTTTTGCTTTTTGCCTGAAGAAGACCTACAAGGTCGAAACGCCTCGTGTTTTGTCCTGTAATCGGTTTGTCTGTATCATCTGGCGGAACTAACACCCTCTCTTTTCAAAATTGTTACGTGAGTGTTCGATGAAGAAATGAGAAAAAAAGTTGGATAGTGAAAAAAATTATTTCTTTACGACAAAAACTAGTCACAAAAAAAAAATGTGGTTGTTAAGCCCTAAACCGCATCTTGAAACCAAGATTTTCTCCCTGGCACACACGATGACATACAAATAGCCTATACACACACGCGCGGCGCGCGCGCGCGCGCGCGAAACATAATACAGCCCACTGTCGCCCTCCCCTGCCTGGTCAATTTTCTCCATCCCACATGTGCTCACATTTCCACGCTAACGCTCTTCTTCCTGATTCTTAAATATGATGAATGGGCGTCTCAACTCAATTTTTCTTGTTCGTTGTGCGTCCTATATCACAAGAAACGCACACACAACACACCCACACACACACACACACACACACACACACACACACACACACGCATACACACTCACACTGCGCGCGCGCGCACACACGCACAAACACACACACACACACACCCACACATACCTACAGAGAGAGAGAGAGAGAGAGAGAGAGAGAGAGAAAACAGACGGACAGATAGATAAACAGAGACAGAGAGACAGAAGGAGAATAAAAGAAACTGACTTTTTTTTTTTAAACTAGGGTAATGAGATAAGTACAATCGCTTTTTTTTTTTCGCAACAGAGAGAGAGAGAGAGAGAGAGAGAGAGAGAGAGAGAGAGAGAGAGCGAGGAGAGAGAGAGAGAGAGAGAGAGAGAGAGAGTTTTTAATGTAGAGTCTGTTCGCACTTGGTGATATTAGACTTTAAACGAAAAGAGCGACAAGAAGGGGAACGTTCATAAAAATCTATTAATTTGATGCATGGAAAGCACTTTTGCTATTTGCACAGTTACTGGTTTCTGGGTAATCGTTTTAATACAACCATGTACAATCACACCCACGTTCGATTCTTCATATAATAAAGTTAATATCTAACAGTGAAAAAGAATATGGTCCACTGATAGAAGGTTTTGAACAATCGCATGCTACATTTTGGGTCAATTTGGGGTTTCACACGAATTCAGTCGAAGAGAGAGAGAGAGAGAGAGAGAGAGAGAGAGGAGAGAGAGAGAGAGAGAGAGAAGAGAGGAGAGAAAGAGAGAGAGAGAGAGAGAGAGAGAAGAAACGAAAAACGAAAAAGAATTTGTTTTCACCACGGTAGTGAGATAAGCATAACTGCTTTTCTTTTCATCAGCCCTGGGACCAAAGACAAAAACAAAAAACGAAACAAAACAAACAAACAAAAAAGTTACAAATCAGGTTAAAGATAAACACATGTACGAGAAACAGAACATAAATAACGAATTTTTCCAGTGCAAACTGTATCAACACTATTGACAAAAAAGTGGGATATACACAGCAGCGATGAAAAGAATGTAAATACTGGAGAAAAGAAGTAGGGGAGAGTAAAGGAATAGGTATCTGGCGTGTGTGTGTGTGTGTGTGTGTGTGTGTGGTGTGTGGTGTGTGTGGTTGTGTGTGTGTGTGTGTGTGTATGTGTGTTGGGGTGAGGGTGGCATTATACCTAACTACCTACCTACCAGGTTACGTACTTCCTGTATGCATATATGTTTACAGTTTACACACACACACACACACACACCCACACACACACACACACACACACACTCACACACACACACACACACACACACACACACACACACAGAGAGAGAGAGAGAGAGAGAGAGAGAGAGAGTCAGAAAGACTGACAGAAATGGAGAGGCAGAAAGACAGACTGAGAATGAACATATATAAAAAAACAAACACAAACAAAAACCGAAGCAATAAGATCCGCCATCACCATCATCCATCGTCATCATCATCATCATCATCATCATCACCGTTCGTTATCATCAACACCAGCATTCATAACCCCCATCACATCACATCACAACACGGGCAGAAGGGAAACCACCTTCTGAATATCTCCCATAGTCACCACACCACTACAGCTGCACAACCCACACCAGCTTACAACAGCACCCACATCAACATCGACAGTCACGTCGTCGTCCTTCATCATCAACAACTTCATTCTCTCTTTCCAGACAACTACTACGCACACCACTATGGCTGACAGGACAATGTGGGGATAACGGTTCACATAGAGGAAACATGACCCAGTCTCATCCGATTCACGAGTTGCCACGGACCAAATCTCCAGAATACGGCATGCCC
>JADBJO010016855.1:31274-39346 GCA_016801955.1 Conus betulinus | reverse complement strand
CACGGATAACGTTCTCCAGGAACACCTTGAGCACACCACGGGTCTCCTCATAGATGAGGCCTGAAATACGTTTGACACCACCACGACGTGCCAGACGACGGATAGCTGGCTTAGTGATACCCTGGATGTTGTCGCGCAACACTTTGCGATGACGCTTGGCGCCGCCCTTCCCCAAACCTTTACCGCCTTTGCCTCGTCCAGACATGCTCGCTGTTCACTCGTCAACTGAAGACTGAACTATGAAACGCCCCGACCTTGACCGCCGCTTATATTAGGCGCTACCGACCATCACGAAAATTTTTCACTCGCTGCGCTTCTCCAATCAAAACGCAGCCGTGGCCCGTCCAATGGAGGGAAGCACTGGCGGCAGCCGTGGCCTCGACCCTGCTTGTTCAGTGCAAGGCCAACCTGGGCGCTCCTCGCTGACTTTCTCTTGTCTGGCTGTACAGATGAAAAACACCCTTTTTTTTTTTTTCTTTTTTACTTCTTCTTTTTTTTTTTAAGTACCAAAAATAAAAAAAAACAAAAAAATTCTCCTCTATCTAATGAGAGAGAGAGAGAGAGACACACACACACACACACACACACACACACACACACACACACACACACGGCGAAAGAGCATTTTTTTGTGTGTAAGACAAAAGAAAAGAGGAAAAAAAAAAAAAAAAAAAAAAAAAACCCTTTACCGGGATAGGACATGAACCTCGGTCGCTCGCGTGACAGGCGGAAACACTAACCATTGCACCACCGCAAAGCTCTCGCAGATTTCGCTCTACGTAAGTTTATAAAGAAAAACACAGCGGATAAGCTGCCAGATGAGGGAAGGTCCGAGACTGCATGCAGAAACTACGTTGTTCAGTTGAACACACAGACAGACTAATGTGGTGATGGTATGCATGACGCGGGAAACAGAACAATAATCTCGATGCGAGCCTTGATCAGCGGCAGGCTGGACGGCAGATGTAGATAAGCAGACAGGCTAGCTTCAGAACAGAGCACAGCAGATCGACCGGCGGTTGGGGTGGGCTATCTTTTTTTTTTTTTTTTTTAAACAAATAAAAACCTACAACTCTGCACAATCCCAAGAGACGGAGAGACAGACAGAGAGAGCCGGCGAAAGAGCGGTCGAAACGAGCGCGATCGGAAGAAAAGGAAATAACTGACACAAGACACTGAACACATGGCTGAAAGGTGTTGGTACACACGAGACCGACACCAGGCTACACAGACTCAGGCTAAACAGTATCAACACTGGCCAGACACGGGATGAAAACGTATCGACACGGGACAGGGTAAACTGATTTCAAACAACATCAACAACAACTACAACAAAAACAACAACTGATCTGGAGCTGTTCATAGTTTCCTGATGTTGACATTGTGGTATACACATCTGCGCGAGCGCACGCGCGCGTACGCGCGCACGTACATACATACGTACGTACGTACGCACACACGCACGCACGCGCGCGCGGGCACACACACACACACACACACACACACACACACACACACACACACACACACACACACACACACACACACACATTGGTGGGCTTGTGAAAAGTGGTACACAGACACAGCAGGGTAAACCGACTTGTTGGCACTGACAGTAGACACTGAACACATTGGCTGAACGGTCTGGGTACACACGAGACTGACACCAGGCTACACATTAGTCTTCAACATGGGACAGACTCAGGTTGAACAGTATCAACACAGGACAGACACGGGATGAAAAGGTGTCGACACGGGACAGGGTAAACTGATTTAAAACAACAACAGCAACAACAACAAACTGAAGAAGTGGAGCTCTTCACAGTTTCGTGATGTTAAACAGATGTTGGTGTGCACACACGCACACGAACGTGTGCGCGTGCGTTAGCACGCGCACGCACGCACACACACACACACACACACACACACACACACACACACACACACACACACACACACACACACACACACACACACACACACACACACACACAAACTCATACTCGAGCACTCGTACACACATGCATTCACTCTCATAAACACACGCATACACGCACACATACGCGCACGCACATACACATCCACGCCCATTCAGGATACACTTCGGTGCTCGCACCCCGATCCGTCGGAGTGCAACAGCAGTGGCCCAGAAATCCACCAGTCGGACATCGACACAAGTCTGGAGCAAGCTATAGACAAAAAGTATTTCGGAAGGATGTGTTCCATCAAACGGATGATGTAAGTGTGCTGCTGTGTGAATCAAAAACGACGTCGTTCAAGAATATTCACACACACACACACACACACACACACACACACACACACACACACACACACACACACACACACACACACACACACACACACACACACACACACACACACACACATTGGTGGGCTTGTGAACAGTGGTAAACAGACACAGCAGTGTTAACCGACTTGTTGGCACTGCCACAAAACACTAAATACATGGGCTGAAAAGTTTTGATACACACGAGAACGACACCAGGCTACACAGTTGTCT
Source organism: Conus betulinus (assembly GCA_016801955.1). Lineage (NCBI taxonomy): Eukaryota > Metazoa > Mollusca > Gastropoda > Neogastropoda > Conidae > Conus > Conus betulinus. The sequence continues at coordinate 36,822 of JADBJO010016855.1, read as the reverse complement.
TCGACATGGGACAACCTCAGAGGATGAAAATTATCAACACAGGACAGACACGGGATGAAAAAGGTGTCGACACGGAACAGGGTAAACTGATTTAAAGCAACAGCAACAACAACAACAACAACAACAACAACAAACTGATCTGGAAGCATACACGCATACGCACATGCGGGCGCTCGCGTGCCCGCGCGCCCGCGCGCGCGCGAACCCGGGCGCGCGCGTACACACACACACACACACACACACACACACACACACACACACACACACACACACACACACACACACACACATACATTGGTGGGGCAACAACTGCGAGATAACGCACGCATGCGAGGAAACCACCCTAACCCCCCCACCCCACCACTCCATCTGTCAAGAAAAAAAAAAAAAAAAAAAAAAAAAAAGCAAAGCAATTAAGAAAGTGGAGCAGTCGTATCGTGTGACACTGTACAACAGATCTATAAGTAGCATTGTCACAGGACATGTCATGTCATGTCATTCATGTCACGTATTTAGTATGAGAATCAGCGTTCATTTGCACACAGTTTGACATGTTATTTTTGTGTTAATGTTGTTTGCTAACCCCCACCCCACCACCCCCTCTATCTCGGCCCTCCCTGAACCTTCTCTCCTCTAACATAATGCATACACTGATCACTTGACGTTCTGTGTTGTTCTGATCCTCTGTTAACAAAACTGGTGTCTGTTACCCTCCCCCCCCCCCCCCCTTCGTTTTTCTCCTCCCCCCCCCCTCCTCTGCCATCCACCCACCCATCCACCCCCTCACCCTATCCCAAACACGCACAGATAATCAACGTCGATATGTGAGAGAGGACATGTTTGCATGGAACTGTTCGATCAAGATTTCTTGACTGGCGCCAGCCCGTTGTGCTGGTTGTTGTTGTTGTTGTTTCACTTTGATCTAAAGGAAATCTTTAGTTCTGGTGTACTGATCTACGGCCAATCATTTATCTTCTCTGTCGTGCTTTGGTACGATTGAGTAGGAAAACGAAAACAAACAAAAACAAACAAAGAAGAAACACAACAAAAATCTTCAATGAAAAATATAAGCAATAGCATATCAAAACATATACCTAAACGGATAAATACGTCTTTAAAGGTGCGCGCGCTTGCTTGTGTGTGTGTGTGTGTGTGTGTGTGTGTGTGTGTGTGTGTGTGTGTGTGTGTGTGTGTGTGTGTGTGTGTGTGTGTGTGTGTGTGTGTGTGTGTGTGTGTGTGTGTGTGTGTGTGTGTGTGTGCGCGCGGTCTCTCCCGTCTTTGTGTGTATGTATGTGTGTCTGTGTGTTCATATTCGTCCGATTACGTATATGTTTTCATACGTCATCGCCTATACGTATCTATTTGTCTTTCGTATTATGTCACAAGTCCTGAAGATGAGCGAAACGTTGAAGATATTTGTTTTGTTTGTTGTTGAATTGTTTTTGTTGTGACTGGCGACAGCCTGTTGTAGTGGTGTTCTTGTGTTTTAGTTTGGTCAAGAAGAAGGAACTTGGTATCGGTGTGGTGTGTGTGTGTGTGTGTGTGTGTGTGTGTGTGTGTGTGTGTGTGTGTGTGTGTGTGTGTGTGTGTGTGTGTGTGTGCGCGCGCGCGCGCACACACACTTGTCTGCGCGTGGTCTGTCGCGTGTTTGTGTGTATGTATGTGTGTCTGTGTGTTCATATTCGTCCGATTACGTATATGTTTTCATACGTTATCGCATATATGTATTTATTTGTTTTTTTTTATGTCACAAGTCCTGAAGATGAGCCAAACGTTGAAGATTTTTGTTTTGTGTGTTGTTGAATTGTTCTTGTGTTTTAGTTTGGTCAAGAGGAAAGAACTTGGTATCGAACTTGGTTGTGTGTGTGTGTGTGTGTGTGTGTGTGTGTGTGTGTGTGTGTGTTCTCATTTTACTTATAAATGTAAAACGTCTCCCTGTTCATTTTCCTTTAAGATTTTTATGTCATCGAGATGGTATTTGTATCGTTGTCGTTTTTCTTTTATTTATTTTTACGTTTTTTTTATTTTTTAAATGTCGGTACAACAATGTTAATCTGACAGTAAATGGTTCCAGTCAGTCAGTGTGTGTGTGTGGTGTGCGTACGTTTTGTTTGTGTAGGATGACGCAGCCTGTCAAGTGCGAAACTCTTGAGCAACACAGAACTGTTCCAGCCCACTGAGGAAAAGGGAGGTGGTCCTGAAAAGGACCTGAAATTGAAAATGGAAGCCGGTGTGGAGCAAGGAAGACAGGCTGCTTAAGCCTTGCCACCTGGGGCCTTGGTCTGCGACTTTGGGCAGGAGCACCGCCTGGATGTTGGGCAGCACACCACCCTGTGCGATGGTGACGCCTGACAGGAGTTGTTCAGCTCCTCGTCGTTACGGATGGCCAACTGCAGGTGACGGGGGATGATCCTGGTCTTTTTGTTGTCGCGTGCAGCGTTTCCTGCCAGCTCCAGCACTTCGGCGGCCAGATACTCGAGCACAGCGGCCAGGTAGACGGGAGCTCCGGCACCTACACGCTCGGCATAGTGCCCTTGCGCAGGAGACGATGGATACGACCCACGGGGAACTGAAGTCCGGCTCGGGAAGAACGGGACTTGCTCTTTCCCTTGACTTTTTCCTCCTTTGCCGCGACCAGACATGATGACGATGACGACGGGTACAGAACGTGCTCTACGTAGCAAAGTGTGTTGGGCGCTTTCAGCAAGCGAGTGTGGGCCGGTTACGGACGCGCATGTGAATAGAGCCTCGCTGACGGCCCTGCCTTGTGCGACAGGAAAAAACCAACGGCGTTCACGCCGTGAGGCGCGCAGCCGCCGAGCGAACTCAGCCACTATAAATTCCCAGCCCGGGGTCGGCGGCGGCATTTCTCGACAGAGCAAACGACTGTAGTCAAAGCATGCCACCGAAAGTGAGCTCGAAAGGCGCCAAGAAGGCCGGCAAGGCCAAGGCCGTTCGCACCGGGGACAAGAAGCGCAAGAGAAAAGGAAGGAAAGCTATGCCATCTACATCTACAAGGTGCTGAAGCAGGTGCACCCAGACACTGGTATCAGCAGCAAAGCCATGTCTATCATGAACAGCTTCGTCAACGACATCTTTGAGAGAATCGCTGCCGAAGCTTCCAGACTGGCCCCCACTAACAAAGCGCTCTACCATCACCAGCCGCGAGATTCAAACGGCTGTGCGCTTGCTGCTGCCAGGTGAGCTGGCCAAGCACGCCGTCAGTGAGGGCACCAAGGCGGTGACCAAGTACACCAGCAGCAAAGTAAACCTGCGCGCGTCTGCTTGTCTCCCAAATCGACCCCCAAACTAACTAGGCCCTTTTCAGGGCCACCCATTTTCCTGAGCGGGATGGTTTGTGTCTCGTTGCTCAAAGAGTCGTCGTTGGCCCCCTCTTCCCCTTTCGTTTGGTGTCTCGTTGATAATAACGATAGCCTAGGATGATGTGACGGGAAGAAGATGAACCCACAATCCACCAAAGAAAAAGCAAAGAGAGAGATAAGGAGAGACAAAAAAAAAAAAAAAAAAAGCCCAGCAAACAAGACAGTGGAGCAGTCGTGCCCTACGACAGATCTATATTTTGCATTGTCACAAGGCATGTCATGTCATGCCATGTCATGTTAGGTATTTGGTCTGAAGATCAGCGTTCATTTGCACACAGTTTGACATGTTATTTTCATGTTGATGTTGTTTCTTCGGGTTTTCTATTGGATTGGTGGTGGTGGTGGTGTGGTGTTGTTGTTGTTGTTGTTGTTGTTGTTTTGCAGCAGTCTGTGTTGGCCAAAGTGGTTTGAAAATGTGGTGGCAGAAAGAAAAGAAAAAGACACAGCGTCTAGGCTGCTAGATGGGGGGGGGTGGGGGGAGAGTGCGTGCAGAAGCTACGTTGTTGAGTTGAACACAGACAGACTGACTGACTGATGTGGTGATGGCATGAAAAAATAAATAGGTAAATAAATGAATAAAACAAAAAAACAAAACAAACAAACAAACAAACAACAACAAAAAAAAATATATATATATAGAAATCAGTCACTATAGGACTTTCTCCCCTTTTGGTAGTAGAAATTGTGGATGTCAGAGAAAAGAATAACACACACACACACACACAAAAAAAAAAAAAAAAAAAAAAAAAAAACAACAACAAAAAAAAAATGCAGATCAGGGAAACGAACCCTGGTCTCCCGTTTGACAGGTGGACACGCTAACAACTAGACTACCGAACAAGTATCAGAGGCCACCTTCCACTTAAGCTTATAAAGAAAGACACAGCGTGTAGGCTGCTAGATCGTGAAGGGTGGGGGAGTGCTTGCAGAAACTACGTGGTTGAGTTGAACACACGGGCAGACAGACTGATGTGGTGATGGTGTGTGACTGGCGCAGGGAGCAGAATAATAAGCTGGAGGCGAGCCTTGATTCAGCGGCAGGCAGGCAGGCCGGCAGGCAGGTGTAGATCAGGGAACAGGCTAGATTCAGAGCAGAACAGATGGACCGGTGGGGGGGGGTGGGCTGAGGATTGGACACAAGATTGGCGGCGGCGGCGTCAGCAGCAGCAGCAGCAGCAGCAGCAGCAGCCGGAGGGAGGAGGGAGGGAGGGAGGGAGGGAGGGAGGGAGGGGGGTGGGAGTGAACGCGTGTGAATCAGAGTGGCATATGGTAGATATATATTGAGGGTCGGAAAAGAATCCTTTATATAAGAGACTGCGGCCCCCTGATCGACTGGTTATTATCCAATCGTTCGAAAGTCTGGCACCATCGTAGAAATGATTGGTCGTAGATCAACAACCTCACCTAATGCCAAGGACAACGTCAATGTCAAGGCTGAGTATTTGTTCCGATTTGGGGGGGGGGAAGAACACACACACACACACACACACACACACACACACACACACACACACACACACACACACACACAGAGAGAAAAGAGTACCGACACATTCCTTCGCAAAAAACTGCTGCTGTTTGTTAGTTCCTTCATTTCCTTCTTCCTTCACATGATTATTCCCTCCACCCTCTCCCTCTCACTCCCTCTCTCTTGCTTGCTTCCAATGGGCTGGGGGAGAGAGAGAGAGAGAGGGAGTAAGGGGGTGCGGTGGAGGGCTGGCTGGGCTGCTTGTTCGCCGGGCGAGACGCGGGCGGCCTGCGTGTTTGATTGGTCGAAGAAAAGGCGCTCCCTGAACGTTGATTGGTAGAAAGTCGAGTGCCGCGCGCGCACACACGTACACGGGCGCACGGACTACTAGTAGGCCTATAAGTAGGCTGAGGGGCGGGCGGAGGGGTTTATTTGTCTCTCTGAGCTTGATCGTTGAAGAAGACAGCCAAGTGACTGACTGACCATGGCTCGTACCAAACAGACTGCACGTAAGTCCACTGGAGGGAAGGCTCCGCGCAAGCAGCTGGCCACCAAGGCTGCCAGAAAGAGTGCTCTGCTACCGGAGGTGTGAAGAAGCCCCACAGATACAGGCCTGGCACAGTGGCTCTCCGTGAGATCCGCCGTTACCAGAAGAGCACGGAACTGCTGATCCGTAAACTGCCCTTCCAGCGTCTGG
>JADBJO010016855.1:0-20618 GCA_016801955.1 Conus betulinus | reverse complement strand
ATGAACGCTGATCTTCAGGCCAAATACCTAACATGACATGGCATGACATGACATGCCTTGTGACAATGCAAAATATAGATCTGTCGTAGGGCACGACTGCTCCCCACTGTCTTGTTTGCTGGGCTTTTTTTTTTCTTTTTGTCTCTCCTTATCTCTCTCTTTGCTTTTTCTTGGTGGATTGTGGGTTCATCTTCTTCCCGTCACATCATCCTAGGCTATCGTTATTATCAACGAGACACCAAACGAAAGGGGAAGAGGGGGCCAACGACGACTCTTTGAGCAACGAGACACAAACCATCCCGCTCAGGAAAATGGGTGGCCCTGAAAAGGGCCTAGTTAGTTTGGGGGTCGATTTGGGAGACAAGCAGACGCGCGCAGGTTTACTTGCTGCTGGTGTACTTGGTCACCGCCTTGGTGCCCTCACTGACGGCGTGCTTGGCCAGCTCACCTGGCAGCAGCAAGCGCACAGCCGTTTGAATCTCGCGGCTGGTGATGCATGCTTTGACTACAGTCGTTTGCTCTGTCGAGAAATGCCGCCGCCGAGTTGAGTTGAGTTAAGGGTGAGATTTACGTCCTATCGGCCTGAGGCCCTTAAGGACAAGGTTTCTTCAGACTTTAGTCTGTGTAGACTTGGCGCTGCTGTCCTCCGTGGTGGTCTGCTGTCACTGGTCGTCTGCTCCTTACGGCAGTTATTCCTCCCCTCCCTTTCCTCAGTTCCCTTCCAGGACCATTTCATATGGATCCACATGATCCAATTTTGGCCAGTTCGGGTGAAACACCCTTACTGGTCGCCCCCCCAGCTGTGAAGCCAGAGGACAGGGATGTGAGTCTCAGAGGTTCAACCCAAAGTGCAACTTTGGGGATCCTCATCGTCTCTTTTGACACTCTTTACCGTCCACACCTCTTTCCTTCACAGTGGTTTAAAAACCAACTGTCTGTACCGGAGGATAGGAGGGAGTCACACAGGAACTTCATGGGTTGCATCCCTAGGGTGGGATGTGGCTGGAGGAAGTCCTGAACTCTTAGGTCATGGGTGGCCCTGAACACCCATAGTGGCGCCAGGGTAGCCGCTAGGGTTGGGCACCCACTGAAGGCATGTTGGAGTGATACAATACAATACTGCCACAGCACATTTGGTGCCCATGAGAAAACCCCCTGCGGCACCCTGTGCGTAGCCTCCTCATTAGTTGGAGGTGTTTTTCTGGGAGTTTTCTGGTCTAGTTTCCCCTTTCTGCATATAGGGAGGTATAGCCATCCCCTTGTCTCTCACATCGGTCTTTGAGTGTTTTCTCTCGTTCTCTGTAAACAGCTGCTCGAGCATGGTTTATGACTTCGGTCATTGATAGTCCGAGGTTGGTGGGTGTGCCTTTCTCTATAGCTGCCTTGGCTGCTTGGTCGGCCATTTCATTGCCCCGTATATGCCTGTGTGGGAAGGAAGCCACATGAGTGTCAGTTCTGTACCCTTGCATATGATTTGATGGGCTAAGAAAAGGATTTCAGTTTGGATTTCTTTCCTGTTTTTCCTTCCTCCATCTGCTAGTGCCTGCAATGAGGACTTAGAATCAGATAGGATGGCGACTGCTGCTCTTGGTGGCTGGGGCATGTCATTCACTGTTGTGCATGCCATAAGGATGGCATGCAATTCAGCAGTGAAGATACTTACCCCCTTGTTTAGGTGATATTGCTTTGAGATCCCCAGGTTTGGGATCACAAAGGCGCATCCTGCCTCTCCATTTTTCTAGGACTAGGACAGAACCGTCTGTGTAGATATGGAGGTAGTGGCTGAAGCGTTCATACAGTTGGGTCTTTGCTATGCTGGCAAGACGCAGTGGGTCTGTTTGTTTTGTGGCACCTTTTCCGTAGGATGTTAAGATCTGTGGTCTCTCCATCTCCCAAGGAGGGTAGGGCATAGGTGGTGAGGGACTGCCTGGTTTGTCTTCTTACTTGGCTTTTTTTTCCCAGATGATGTTGGCTGCTGTCTGCGAGTTTAGTGGCCCTGGTCTTTTGGTACACCTGGGTTTTTTTCCCTGGCTAGATGGCGCTCCTTTGCCATGTCACCGGGTAGTAGCGTCCGCATTGAGTACTGCTTTGACTGTGTTTGGTACCATCGAGGCGCGAATTTCGAAGTTGGCACACCGGCGGCGGCATTCGTCTCTTAGGGGTAACCAACCTGCTTCTTGGTAGACCAAGTCGTTGACAGCACTTTGGGGGGTCCCCATGGCTTGCTTGAGGGCTGCTAGCTCGATGCGCTGTAGCTTTACCCACTGACTTTCAGAGGTGGTGAAAAAAGACTTCGTGTCCATAGGTCAGTCTGGGGCGGACCAGAGCTCCTGTCAGGTGTATAAGGCTTTTTGGGAGTTGTCCAGCTCTCTCTTGAAAGGGTTTTTTGATTGTTCCAACTGCACGCATGCATGGCCTTGTTTACCAGTTTTTGGATGTGAGCACCCCAGGTCAAGTCCTGGGTGATGATAGTAACACCCAGAAATTTGACTTCTTTACTGGTTTTATTTTGTGCCCACCAATTTGTATCGAGTACCCTTCTCGGTCCTTTGTTTTCTGGCAAAAAACCATGAGGACCGTCTTTTCTGCAGAGAGTTCAAATCCGTTTTTTTTTTTTTTTTTTTCATATACGTGTGGATAGTGTCTATAGCGATTTGGAGGTTGCTCATAGACTTTTTTTTGTGACGTGGTATGTGATCGACCCATATCGCCAGATCGTCAGCGAAGAGTGATACCTTCACTTCACGTTTGATGTTTTGGTCTATTTCCCCTGTGATGTCGTGAAGCATGATGTTGAAGAGGATGGGAGCGATGACACTCCCTTGTGGTACTCCCATGTCAAGGGTGTGGGTTTCCGATTTGGCTGATCCTACCTTGACTGCCATTTGTCTGGAGTGCAAGAATGCTTCCACAAATTTGTATAGGCGGCCTGTGATGCCCAGTAGGTGCATTTTGTTTAGTAGTTTTGCGTGCCACACCGTGTCAAAGGCTTCTTGATGTCGAAGAAGGCGGCAACTGTTACCTTTGGGTAGCGTTGTCTTATGTTCTTCTTGACATTTTCGAGGAGTTGCACGACGTGTTCCATGCAGTTCCTACCTTTGCGGAATCCAGCCTGGCATACAGGTAGCAAGCCATGTTTTTCTAGGTGGAACTCAAGTCTGTGTTTGATCAGTTTTTCATACACTTTACCAAGGTGTGGAGTTAGAGCTATCGGCCGGTAGCTTGTGGGGAGTTCTGGTGGTTTGCCATCTTTGGGGATGGCTACCACCAGGGCTTCCTTCCAGGCTTTTGGAATCGTGCCAGATACCCAACATGTTTGGTAGAACATGTGGAGTACCTTAGTCATGGATTCTGTGAGTCGGCAAATCATGTGGTAGGATATAGGGTCAGAGCCAGAAGCCTTGCTGGCTGACCCTAGGCTACTAATTGCCATCTTCAGTTCGCCTATGGTCAGGTCTCCATTGTAGGGGGCTGAGTTGTCTTCCATAACAGGTTTTGTGAAGTTAGCTTCAGCCTGGTGTCTGGCATTGATCATCTCCACTGGAGGTGATCTTTCTGACTCACTTTGGCGAAGGTTTCAGCAAGAACATCTGCCTTTTCCTGGACATTTTGGGTTTGCTGGCCATTGACTAGAAGGGGTCTTTCAGGTCGGCGCGTGCGTCTTCTAAATTTCCTGATTTTCCTCCATAGTTTTGAGCTATCTGTCGGTTCTTTTTATTTCTTCTCTGCAGAAGCGTTCCCAGTGTTCTCGGCGGACATTGTCTGTGACTTCCTGGCAGTGGTGGGTTGCTTTTTCAAGGGCTTCTCTGTTTTCTTCTGAGTTGACTGCTTGGAATTTACGTAGGGCGTGTCTTTTGCCCGCGGTGGCCTTGTCACACTCTTCATTCCACCAGTCGCATGTGAATTTGTGCTTTCCTCCTGGTTTTGGTGCTTTCAGGGGAATAGCAGTGTCGGCTGCTCTAAGGATCATGCCTCTGATGTTGTCATAATATGTGTCAATATCTGGGCTTACAGGGTTTGTCGTTTCGCATTCAGTGTCTAGGCGGGTTGCGAATAGTTCCCAGTTGGCCTTGTCGAGTTGAAACTTTGGGCTCATATCCATGTCTGCTGGCATTGGGTCCACACTTCCAAGCGCAATGTGTAATGGTAGGTGGTCCGATTGCAGATGATCATGGCCCAGGTCCCACTTTGCATCTAAGTAGAGGTCAGAAGAAGTCATTGAAAGGTCGATGGCGGAACTCCTTTGTCTTTTATGTCCAATTCGGGTAATTCTGCCATCGTTTAATAGTGTCAGGTTCGAGTCAGTGACTATGTTTGCTAGATGGGCTCCAGTATTCTGGGTCTGTCCAGCATCCCATAGTCTGTGGCTGACATTGAAGTCGCCAGCCACAACCCAGCTGCAGGAGTTTGTGTCTAGGCTTTTGAGCCAGGCTACATCTTCCTCAGTGCTGCTTCCACCAGGGTAGTAGACGTTGACCAGGTTGGTTTTTTTTTGTTTTTCCCTTCGTGGGGATGCTGATGGCACAGGTTGAGAGTCGACTTTTAACTTGGCCTGTGGATACATCGAGGTCGGTGTATGTCAGTTTCTTGCTGACATATGTGGCAACCATAATTCGCTCTCCTTCCTGTCGTGCAACAGGGGGATAGTAGAATCCCTCTAGGAATGGGAGGGCATTACGTTTGACGTTGAGAGACTGTAGCATCAGCACGTCCACGCTGGGTTGGTTTCGCAGGTAGTCAGTGAGGAAGGGGACCTTCCCACTGATGGACCTGCAATTCCATTGCAGGATGGATGGACAGTTTTTGCTTCAGGCCTCTCGTGTCTTTTTTACTGTTGGGAGGGACTGCCATGGTTGGGCGATGTCAGGGTGGTCAGAAGGCCCCGCACAGCCTGCACTTGGTCTCCACTGAACAGGGCCTACCTTTACCAGCAGCTCCATCAGGTCAGCGACGCCTGCTGGCCTCGTCTCCATCTTTTGTCCAGTGCCTCCAGTCTCCTTCTAAATCCGGCATTCTCCTGGCGGAGTTTTCGGTTCTCTTCTTCCAGAACCTTTACTCTTTCAGTGTCGCACCTTTGGATTTTCTCCTGTGTCATTTGGTTGGTATTTTCATTCTCGTTGCAGGATGCCTGTCCTTTGGCAGCTTGTGGTACATGATTGTCATTGAGCTTCACGTTGGTTGCTTTTGCTAGGGTTTTATGGGTGTTGGAACCCTTTGCAATGGCTGCAGCTATGTTGGAACCCTTTGCGGTGGCTGCAGCATAGCTGATCCCTTCTTTCCTCCAGCCTGGTCTTAGAGAAATTACAGGCTGTTCATGTTTTGGGGGGTCAGTCTCTCGGGCCATCTCGAGCTTTGCTGCCCGGGTGGGCATGTGCCATCGGCACGTATGCTTCAGCCCGGATCCTGTTGGCCCTTAGCCACTGTTCTTTCGAGGGACATTTGACACTTTTGGCCGAGTGTTCTCCTTTGCAGTTTACGCAGCGGAGTGTAACAGCTGTGCAGGACGCACCATTGTGTCCTTTTTGCCCACAGGTTGGGCAAGTTTTCCGCGGGTGCAGTGCTTATGCACATGTCCAAATCTGTGGCATGCATAGCACTGGATGGGTCTCCTAAGGAAGGGGACTACTGGGTACTCTTGTTTCCCCAGAATAATTAGGGCCGGTAGTTGTCGCAGTTCGAATTTGACGTGGAATTTATTCAGTTCCGTCCCGTCATATCGCTTCATTCGCGTGGCCGCCCGGACTTTGCACTGGACGGCCTCGCCATGTGCGTCCACTGCACCTCCTATGGCTCGTAGGAAAGCTTCTTTGCTGATATTGAGGGGGATTCCCTTCACCACTCCATCTACTGTAGGGGTGGGGATGGAGCAGTGTACTGCTATTCCCTCTATTTCTTTGATTTGACTTAATTTTCTTTGTTGTAGGTCGCTGATGCAGCCCACAACCCATTTGTCTCCATGTTTGCTTTTCCTGATGGTGCCGACAGGTCCCACCAGTTTTTTTTTCAAGTGTTCCCACATGTGGAAACTTATTTTTCGGAGGGGTTTCCCCTTTTTCAAATCCTCCACCACGACAGGGCGTTCGTGGTGGATTGGATTTAGTTGGGGTGCCCCTGAATTGTGTACTGCCCTTTTGAGGGAGCGCATTTTTCCTCTTTTTTCTCTTTACCAGGGTATAGCCATCCGTTTCAGGCTGACTATCTTGGACATCGGGAGGTGGTTCTTCCCTATGTATGTCATTGTCTTCATCATGGGAAGGCGATTCTTCCCCGTTTGCGTCATTGTCTTCCTTATGGGGAGCCGATTCTCCCTCTTGCATGTTATTGTCCTCTTCATTTGGGGTAGGACAGTCTCTTCTGGTCCGTTTAGGACCACTGTCGGCCTTTACTTCGTCGTCAGAGAATATTGTCACTAGGGAGCTAGAGGATGCATCACTGAGCGTCCTTTTTCTTTCCAGGCTTTCTAAAGAGTCCGGGAGCACGTCCATTTTTATGCAGAGTAGCCCAGTACAGGGCAGTCCTGCTTTCTCCGAGAAAAAGTGATCCTGTTTTGTTGCAATTCTTCCACAATTTCGGAACCGCGTTCGTTACACAGCCAAATCTGTGCTTTCCGCGTAGGGTAGTTTCACTCGCAGCTTAAATTTAATTTAAAAAAAAAAAAAAAAAAAAAAAAAAAAAAAAAAAAAAAAAAAAAAAAAAGAGAGAGAGAGAGAGAGAGAGAGAGAGAGAGAGAGAGAGAGAGAGAGAGAGAGGAGGGAGAGGAGAGAGAGAGAGAAGAAGAAGAAGGGGTGGGAAAGATTTCCCAGTGTGTTGTGTACTTATCTGCCCCTCTTTGGTGCAGCTCCTCTGGGGCCCAGCCTCCTCTGGTGGTGCTGGTCCTTGGTCTCCTCTGGTTTTGTGTTGCTGCTGCTCCTCCGAGGTCTATGGTGATGGTGTCCCCTTTCTACAGCACAGTCCTCCTCCTTTGATGGTGGTGCTGTAGCTCTGTTGTCTAGTCTCCTTTGAAGCACGGGTTTTCCGTAGTCCTCTCCAGTTTTGATTACATTTCAGCAGCGTCCCACACACACTGCGTGCATCGCTCTCGCTTTCATCGCCCTGCGAGTGAACAGACTGCCGCGAGTCTGCGAGTGTGGACCGCCGCCGACCCCGGGCTGGGAATTTATAGTGGCTGAGTTCGCTCGGCGGCTGCGCGCCTCACGGCGTGAACGCCGTTGGTTTTTCTGTCGCACAAGGCAGGGCCGTCAGCGAGGCTCTATTCACATGCGCGTCCGTAACCGGCCCACACTCGCTTGCTGAAAGCGCCCAACACACTTTGCTACGTAGAGCACGTTCTGTACCCGTCGTCATCGTCATCATGTCTGGTCGCGGCAAAGGAGGAAAAGTCAAGGGAAAGAGCAAGTCCCGTTCTTCCCGAGCCGGACTTTCAGTTCCCCGTGGGTCGTATCCATCGTCTCCTGCGCAAGGGCAACTATGCCGAGCGTGTAGGTGCCGGAGCTCCCGTTACCTGGCCGCTGTGCTCGAGTATCTGGCCGCCGAAGTGCTGGAGCTGGCAGGAAACGCTGCACGCGACAACAAAAAGACCAGGATCATCCCCCGTCACCTGCAGTTGGCCATCCGTAACGACGAGGAGCTGAACAAACTCCTGTCAGGCGTCACCATCGCACAGGGTGGTGTGCTGCCCAACATCCAGGCGGTGCTCCTGCCCAAGAAGTCGCAGACCAAGGCCCCAGGTGGCAAGGCTTAAGCAGCCTGTCTTCCTTGCTCCACACCGGCTTCCATTTTCAATTTCAGGTCCTTTTCAGGACCACCTCCCTTTTCCTCAGTGGGCTGGAACAGTTCTGTTGCTCAAGAGTTTCGCACTTGACAGGCTGCGTCATCCTACACAAACAAACGTACGCACACACACACACACACACGACTGACTGGAACCATTTACTGTCAGATTAACATTGTTGTACCGACATTTAAAAAAAAAAAAAAAAAAAAAAACGTATAAATTAAAGAGAAACGACAACGATACAAATACCATCTCGATGACATAAAAATCTTAAAGGAAAATGAACAGGGAGACGTTTTACATTTATAAGTAAAATGAGAACACACACACACACACACACACACACACACACACACACACACACACACACATCGATACCAAGTTCTTTCCTCTTGACCAAACTAAAACACAAGAACAATTCAACAACACACAAAACAAAAAAATCTTCAACGTTTGGCTCATCTTCAGGACTTGTGACATAAAACAAAAGACAAATAAATACATATATGCGATAACGTATGAAAACATATACGTATCGGACGAATATGAACACACAGACACACATACATACACACAAACACGCGACAGACCACGCGCAGACAAGTGTGCGCGCGCGCGCGCACACACACACACACACACACACACACACACACACACACACACACACACACACACACACACACACACCGATACCAAGTTCCTTCTTCTTGACCAAACTAAAACACAAGAACACCACTACAACAGGCTGTCGCCAGTCACAACAAAAAAAATTCAACAACAAACAAAACAAATATCTTCAACGTTTCGCTCATCTTCAGGACTTGTGACATAATACGAAAGACAAATAAATACGTATAGGTGATGACGTATGAAAACATATACGTAATCGGACGAATATGAACACACAGACACACATACATACACACAAAGACGGGAGAGACCGCGCACACACACACACACACACACACACACACACACACACACACACACACACACACACACACACACACACACACACACACACACACACACACACACACACACACAAGCAAGCGCGCGCACCTTTAAAGACGTATTTATCCGTTTAGGTATATGTTTTGATATGCTATTGCTTATATGTTTCATTGAAGATTTTTGTTGTGTTTCTTCTTTTTTGTTTGTTTGTTTTCGTTTTCCTACTCAATCGTACCAAAGCACGACAGAGAAGATAAATGATTGGCCGTAGATCAGTACACCAGAACTAAAGATTTCCTTTAGATCAAAGTGTGAAACAACAACAACAACAACCAGCACAACGGGCTGGCGCCAGTCAAGAAATCTTGATCGAACAGTTCCATGCAAACATGTCCTCTCTCACATATCGACGTTGATTATCTGTGCGTGTTTGGGATAGGGTGAGGGGGGGGATGGGTGGTGGATGGCAGAGGAGGGGGGAGGGAGGAGAAAAACGAAGGGGGGGGGGGGGGGGGGGGTAACAGACACCAGTTTTGTTAACAGAGGATCAGAACAACACAGAACGTCAAGTGATCAGTGTATGCATTATGTTAGAGGAGAGAAGGTTCAGGGAGGGCCGAGATAGAGGGGGGGTGGTGGGGTGGGGGTTAGCAAACAACATTAACACAAAAAATAACATGTCAAACTGTGTGCAAATGAACGCTGATTCTCATACTAAATACGTGACATGAATGACATGACATGACATGTCCTGTGACAATGCTACTTATAGATCTGTTGTACAGTGTCACACGATACGACTGCTCCACTTTCTTAATTGCTTTGCTTTTTTTTTTTTTTTTTTCTTGACAGATGGAGTGGTGGGGGGGGGTTAGGGTGGATGATATATATACCTACCCTACATACTAACATTGATCTAAGAGAGAGAGAGAGAGAGAGAGAGAGAGAGAGAGAGAGAGAGAGAGAGAGAGAGAGAGAGAGAGAGAGAGAAAAGGGAGACGATCACGGATTTTTGTGTTTCCTCGCATGCGTGCGTTATCTCGCAGTTGTTGCCCCACCAATGTATGTGTGTGTGTGTGTGTGTGTGTGTGTGTGTGTGTGTGTGTGTGTGTGTGTGTGTGTGTGTGTGCGCGCGCGCCCGGGTTCGCGCGCGCGCGGGCGCGCGGGCACGCGAGCGCCCGCTGTGCGTATGCGTGTATGCTTCCAGATCAGTTTGTTGTTGTTGTTGTTGTTGTTGCTGTTGCTTTAAATCAGTTTACCCTGTTCCGTGTCGACACCTTTTCATCCCGTGTCTGTCCTGTGTTGATAATTTTCATCCTCTGAGGTTGTCCCATGTCGAAGACAACTGTGTAGCCTGGTGTCGTTCTCGTGTGTATCAAAACTTTTCAGCCCATGTTTAGTGTTTTGTGGCAGTGCCAACAAGTCGGTTAACACTGCTGTGTCTGTTACCACTGTTCACAAGCCCACCAATGTGTGTGTGTGTGTGTGTGTGTGTGTGTGTGTGTGTGTGTGTGTGTGTGTGTGTGTGTGTGTGTGTGTGTGTGTGTGTGTGTGTGAATATTCTTGAACGACGTCGTTTGATTCACACAGCAGCACACTTACATCATCCGTTTGATGGAACACATCCTTCCGAAATACTTTTTGTCTATAGCTTGCTCCAGACTTGTGTCGATGTCCGACAGGTGGATTTCTGGGCCACTGCTGTTGCACTCCGACGGATCGGGGTGCGAGCACCGAAGTGTATCCTGAATGGGCGTGGATGTGTATGTGCGTGCGCGTATGTGTGCGTGTATGCGTGTGTTTATGAGAGTGAATGCATGTGTGTACGAGTGCTCGAGTATGAGTTTGTGTGTGTGTGTGTGTGTGTGTGTGTGTGTGTGTGTGTGTGTGTGTGTGTGTGTGTGTGTGTGTGTGTGTGTGTGTGTGTGTGTGTGTGTGTGCGTGCGTGCTAACGCACGCGCACACGTTCGTGTGCGTGTGTGCACACAACATCTGTTAACATCACGAAACTGTGAAGAGCTCCCACTTCAGTTTGTTGTGTGTTGTTGTTGTTGTTTTAAATCAGTTTACCTGTCCCGTGTCGACACCTTTTCATCCCGTGTCTGTCCTGTGTTGATACTGTTCAACCTGAGTCTGTCCCATGTTGAAGACTAATGTGTAGCCTGGTGTCAGTCTCGTGTGTACCCAGACCGTTCAGCCAATGTGTTCAGTGTCTACTGTCAGTGCCAACAAGTCGGTTTACCCTGCTGTGTCTGTGTACCACTTTTCACAAGCCCAATGTGTTGTGTGTGTGTGTGTGTGTGTGTGTGTGTGTGTGTGTGTGTGTGTGTGTGTGTGTGTGTGTGTGTGTGTGTGTGTGCCCGCGCGCGCGTGCGTGCGTGTGTGTGCGTACGTACGTACGTATGTATGTACGTGCGCGCGTACGCGCGCGTGCGCTCGCGCAGATGTGTATACCACAATGTCAACATCAGGAAACTATGAACAGCTCCCAGATCAGTTGTTGTTTTTTTTTGTAGTTGTTGTTGATGTTGTTTGAAATCAGTTTACCCTGTCCCGTGTCGATATACGTTTTCATCCCGTGTCTGGCCAGTGTTGATACTGTTTAGCCTGAGTCTGTGTAGCCTGGTGTCGGTCTCGTGTGTACCAACACCTTTCAGCCATGTGTTCAGTGTCTTGTGTCAGTTATTTCCCTTTTCTTCCGATCGCGCTCGTTTCGACCGCTCTTTCGCCGGCTCTCTGTCTGTCTGTCTCCGTCTCTTGGGATTGTGCAGAGTTGTAGGTTTTTATTTGTTTAAAAAAAAAAAAAATAAAAAGATAGCCCACCCCAACCGCCGGTCGATCTGCTGTGCTCTGTTCTGAAGCTAGCCTGTCTGCTTATCTACATCTGCCGTCCAGCCTGCCGCTGGATCAAGGCTCGCATCGAGATTATTGTTCTGTTTCCCGCGTCATGCATACCATCACCACATTAGTCTGTCTGTGTGTTCAACTGAACAACGTAGTTTCTGCATGCAGTCTCGGACCTTCCCTCATCTGGCAGCTTATCCGCTGTGTTTTTCTTTATAAACTTACGTAGAGCGAAATTGCGAGAGCTTTGCGGTGGTGCAATGGTTAGTGTTTCCGCCTGTCACGCGAGCGACCGAGGTTCATGTCCTATCCCGGTAAAGGTTTTTTTTTTTTTTTTTTTTTTTTTTTCTTTTTTTGTCTTACACAAAAATGCTCTTTCGCCGTGTGTGTGTGTGTGTGTGTGTGTGTGTGTGTGTGTTCTCTCTCTCTCTCTCTCTCTCTCTCTCTTAGATAGAGGAGAGAATTTTTTTTTTTTTTATTTGGTACTTAAAAAAAAAAAAAGAAGAAGTAAAAAAAAGAAAAAAAAAAAAAAAAAGTTTTTTCATCTGTACAGCCAGACAAGAGAAAGTCAGCGAGGAGCGCCCAGGTTGGGCCTTGCACTGAACAAGCAGGGTCGAACCAGAGGAGACCAAGGACCAGCACCACCAGAGGAGGCTGGGCCCCAGAGGAGCTGCACCAAGAGGGGCAGATAAGTACACAACACACTGGGAAATCTTTCCCACCCCTTCTTCTCTCTCTCTCTCCTCTCTCTCCCTCTCCTCTCTCTCTCTCTCTCTCTCTCTCTCCTCTTCCACTCTCTCTCTCTCCTTTTTTTTTTTTTTTTTTTTTTTTTTTTTTTTTTTTTTAAATTAAATTTAAGCTGCGAGTGAAACTACCCTACGCGGAAAGCACAGATTTGGCTGTGTAACGAACGCGGTTCCGAAATTGTGGAAGAATTGCAACAAAACAGGATCACTTTTTCTCGGAGAAAGCAGGACTGCCCTGTACTGGGCTACTCTGCATAAAAATGGACGTGCTCCCGGACTCTTTAGAAAGCCTGGAAAGAAAAAAGGACGCTCAGTGATGCATCCTCTAGCTCCCTAGTGACAATATTCTCTGACGACGAAGTAAAGGCCGACAGTGGTCCTAAACGGACCAGAAGAGACTGTCCTACCCCAAATGAAGAGGACAATAACATGCAAGAGGGAGAATCGGCTCCCCATAAGGAAGACAATGACGCAAATGGGGAAGAATCGCCTTCCCATGATGAAGACAATGACATACATAGGGAAGAACCACCTCCCGATGTCCAAGATAGTCAGCCTGAAACGGATGGCTATACCTGGTAAAGAGAAAAAAGAGGAAAAATGCGCTCCCTCAAAAGGCAGTACACAATTCAGGGGCACCCCAACTAAATCCAATCCACCACGAACGCCCTGTCGTGGTGGAGGATTTGAAAAAGGGGAAAACCCCTCCGAAAAATAAGTTTCCACATGTGGGAACACTTGAAAAAAACTGGTGGGACCTGTCGGCACCATCAGGAAAAGCAACATGGAGACAAATGGGTTGTGGGCTGCATCAGCGACCTACAACAAAGAAAATTAAGTCAAATCAAAGAAATAGAGGGAATAGCAGTACACTGCTCCATCCACCCTACAGTAGATGGAGTGGTGAAGGGAATCCCCTCAAATATCAGCAAAGAAGCTTTCCTACGAGCCATAGGAGGTGCAGTGGACGCACATGGCGAGGCCGTCCAGTGCAAAGTCCGGGCGGCCACGCGAATGAAGCGATATGACGGGACGGAACTGAATAAATTCCACGTCAAATTCGAACTGCGACAACTACCGGCCCTAATTATTCTGGGGAAACAAGAGTACCAGTAGTCCCCTTCCTTAGGAGACCCATCCAGTGCTATGCATGCCACAGATTTGGACATGTGTGCATAAGCACTGCACCCGCGGAAAAAAACTTGCCCAACCTGTGTGGCAAAAAAGGACACAATGGTGCGTCCTGCACAGCTGTTACACTCCGCTGCGTAAACTGCAAAGGAGAACACTCGGCCAAAAGTGTCAAATGTCCCTCGAAAGAACAGTGGCTAAGGGCCAACAGGATCCGGGAAGCATACGTGCCGATGGCACATGCCCACCGGGCAGCAAAGCTCGAGATGGCCCGAGAGAGACTGACCCCCCAAAACATGAACAGCCTGTAATTTCTCTAAGACCAGGCTGGAGGAAAGAAGGGATCAGCTATGCTGCAGCCCACCGCAAAGGGTTCCAACATAGCTGCTGCAGCCATGCAAAGGGTTCCAACACCCATAAAACCCTAGCAAAAGCAACCAACGTGAAGCTCAATGACAATCATGTACCACAAGCTGCCAAAGGACAGGCATCCTGCAACGAGAATGAAAATACCAACCAAATGACACAGGAGAAAATCCAAAGGTGCGACACTGAAAGAGTAAAGGTTCTGGAAGAAGAGAACCGAAAACTCCGCCAGGAGAATGCCGGATTTAGAAGGAGACTGGAGGCACTGGAACAAAAGATGGAGACGAGGCCAGCAGGCGTCGCTGACCTGATGGAGCTGCTGGTAAAGGTAGTGGCCCTGTTCAGTGGAGACCAAGTGCAGGCTGTGCGGGGCCTTCTGACCACCCTGACATCGCCCAACCATGGCAGTCCCTCCCAACAGTAAAAAGACACGAGAGGCCTGAAGCAAAAAACTGTCCATCCTGCAATGGAATTGCAGGTCCATCAGTGGGAAGGTCCCCTTCCTCACTGACTACCTGCGAAACCAACCCAGCGTGGACGTGCTGATGCTACAGTCTCTCAACGTCAAACGTAATGCCCTCCCATTCCTAGAGGGATTCTACTATCCCCCTGTTGCACGACAGGAAGGAGAGCGAATTATGGTTGCCACATATGTCAGCAAGAAACTGACATACACCGACCTCGATGTATCCACAGGCCAAGTTAAAAGTCGACTCTCACCTGTGCCATCAGCATCCCCACGAAGGGAAACAGAAAAACCAACCTGGTCAACGTCTACTACCCTGGTGGAAGCAGCACTGAGGAAGATGTAGCCTGGCTCAAAAGCCTAGACACAAACTCCTGCAGCTGGGTTGTGGCTGGCGACTTCAATGTCAGCCACAGACTATGGGATGCTGGACAGACCCAGAATACTGGAGCCCATCTAGCAAACATAGTCACTGACTCGAACCTGACACTATTAAACGATGGCAGAATTACCCGAATTGGACATAAAAGACAAAGGGAGTTCCGCCATCGACCTTTCAATGACTTCTTCTGACCTCTACTTAGATGCAAAGTGGGACCTGGGCCATGATCATCTGCAATCGGACCACCTACCATTACACATTGCGCTTGGAAGTGTGGACCCAATGCCAGCAGACATGGATATGAGCCCAAAGTTTCAACTCGACAAGGCCAACTGGGAACTATTCGCAACCCGCCTAGACACTGAATGCGAAACGACAAACCCTGTAAGCCCAGATATTGACACATATTATATGACAACATCAGAGGCATGATCCTTAGAGCAGCCGACACTGCTATTCCCCTGAAAGCACCAAAACCAGGAGGAAAGCACAAATTCACATGCGACTGGTGGAATGAAGAGTGTGACAAGGCCACCGCGGGCAAAAGACACGCCCTACGTAAATTCCAAGCAGTCAACTCAGAAGAACAGAGAAGCCCTTGAAAAAGCAACCCACCACTGCCAGGAAGTCACAGACAATGTCCGCGAGAGAACACTGGGAACGCTTCTGCAGAGAAGAAATAAAAGAACCGACAGATAGCTCAAAACTATGGAGGAAAATCAGGAAATTTAGAAGACGCACGCGCCGACCTGAAAGACCCCTTCTAGTCAATGGCCAGCAAACCCAAAATGTCCAGGAAAAGGCAGATGTTCTTGCTGAAACCTTCGCCAAAGTGAGTCAGAAAGATCACCTCCCAGTGGAGATGATCAATGCCAGACACCAGGCTGAAGCTAACTTCACAAAACCTGTTATGGAAGACAACTCAGCCCCCTACAATGGAGACCTGACCATAGGCGAACTGAAGATGGCAATTAGTAGCCTAGGGTCAGCCAGCAAGGCTTCTGGCTCTGACCCTATATCCTACCACATGATTTGCCGACTCACAGAATCCATGACTAAGGTACTCCACATGTTCTACAAAAACATGTTGGGTATCTGGCACGATTCCAAAAGCCTGGAAGGAAGCCCTGGTGGTAGCCATCCCCAAAGATGGCAAACCACCAGAACTCCCCACAAGCTACCGGCCGATAGCTCTAACTCCACACCTTGGTAAAGTGTATGAAAAACTGATCAAACACAGACTTGAGTTCCACCTAGAAAAACATGGCTTGCTACCTGTATGCCAGGCTGGATTCCGCAAAGGTAGGAACTGCATGGAACACGTCGTGCAACTCCTCGAAAATGTCAAGAAGAACATAAGACAACGCTACCCAAAGGTAACAGTTGCCGCCTTCTTCGACATCAAGAAAGCCTTTGACACGGTGTGGCACGCAAAACTACTAAACAAAATGCACCTACTGGGCATCACAGGCCGCCTACAAAAATTGTGGAAGCATTCTTGCACTCCAGACAAATGGCAGTCAAGGTAGGATCAGCCAAATCGGAAACCCACACACCCTTGACATGGGAGTACCACAAGGGAGTGTCATCGCTCCCATCCTCTTCAACATCATGCTTCACGACATCACAGGGGAAATAGACCAAAACATCAAACGTGAAGTGAAGGTATCACTCTTCGCTGACGATCTGGCGATATGGGTCGATCACATACCACGTCAACAAAAAAAGTCTATGAGCAACCTCCAAATCGCTATAGACACTATCCACACGTATATGCGAAAAAAACGGATTTGAACTCTCTGCAGAAAAGACGGTCCTCATGGTTTTTTGCCAGAAAACAAAGGACCGAGAAGGGTACTCGATACAAATTGGTGGGCACAAAATAAAACCAAGTAAAGAAGTCAAATTTCTGGGTGTTACTATCACCCAGGACTTGACCTGGGGTGCTCACATCCAAAAAAATGGTAAACAAGGCCATGCGTGCAGTTGGAACAATCAAAACCCTTTCAAGAGAGAGCTGGACAACTCCAAAAAAGCTTATACACCTGACAGGAGCTCTGGTCCGCCCCAGACTGACCTATGGACACGAAGTCTTTTTCACCACCTCTGAAAGTCAGTGGGTAAAGCTACAGCGCATCGAGCTAGCAGCCCTCAAGCAAGCCATGGGACTCCCCCAAAGTGCTGTCAACGACTTGGTCTACCAAGAAGCAGGTTGGTTACCCCTAAGAGACGAATGCCGCCGCCGGTGTGCCAACTTCGAAATTCGCGCCTCGATGGTACCAAACACAGTCAAAGCAGTACTCAATGCGGACGCTACTCCCGGTGACATGGCAAAGGAGCGCCATCTAGCCAGGAAAAAAAACCCAGGTGTACCAAAAGACCAGGCCACTAAACTCGCAGACAGCCAACATCTGGGAAAAAAGCCAAGTAAGACCAAACCAGGCAGTCCCCTCACCACCTATGCCCTACCCTCCTTGGGAGATGGAGAGACCACAGATCTTAACATCCTACGGAAAAGGTGCCACAAAACAAACAGACCCACTGCGTCTTGCCAGCATAGCAAAGACCCAACTGTATGAACGCTTCAGCCACTACCTCCATATCTACACAGACGGTTCTGTCCTAGAAAATGGAGAGGCAGGATGCGCCTTTGTGATCCCAAACCTGGGGATCTCAAAGCATATCACACTAAACAAGGGGGTAAGTATCTTCACTGCTGAATTGCATGCCATCCTTATGGCATGCACAACAGTGAATGACATGCCCCAGCACCAAGAGCAGTCGCCATCCTATCTGATTCTAAGTCCTCATTGCAGGCACTAGCAGATGGAGGAAGGAAAAACAGGAAAGAAATCCAAACTGAAATCCTTTTCTTAGCCCCATCAAATCATATGCAAGGGTACAGAACTGACACTCATGTGGCTTCCTTCCCACACAGGCATACGGGGCAATGAAATGGCCGACCAAGCAGCCAAGGCAGCTATAGAGAAAGGCACACCCACCAACCTCGGACTATCAATGACCGAAGTCATAAACCATGCTCGAGCAGCTGTTTACAGAGAACGAGAGAAAACACTCAAAGACCGATGTGAGACAAGGGGGATGGCTATACCTCCCTATATGCAGAAAGGGGAACTAGACCAGAAACTCCCCAGAAAAAACACTCCAACTAATGAGGAGGCTACGCACAGGGTGCCGCAGGGGTTTTCTCATGGGCACCAAATGTGCATGTGGCAGTATTGTATCACTCCAACATGCCTTCAGTGGGTGCCCAACCTAGCGGCTACCCTGGCGCCACTATGGGTGTTCAGGGCCACCCATGACCTAAGAGTTCAGGACTTCCTCCAGCCACATCCCACCCTAGGGATGCAAACCCATGAAGTTCCTGTGTGACTCCCTCCTATCCTCCGGTACAGACAGTTGGTTTTAAACCACTGTGAAGGAAAGAGGTGTGGACGGTAAAGAGTGTCAAAAGAGACGATGAGGATCCCCAAAGTTGCACTTTGGGTTGAACCTCTGAGACTCACATCCCTGTCCTCTGGCTTCACAGCTGGGGGGGCGACCAGTAAGGGTGTTTCACCCGAACTGGCCAAAATTGGATCATGTGGATCCATATGAAATGGTCCTGGAAGGGAACTGAGGAAAGGGAGGGGAGGAATAACTGCCGTAAGGAGCAGACGACCAGTGACAGCAGACCACCACGGAGGACAGCAGCGCCAAGTCTACACAGACTAAAGTCTGAAGAAACCTTGTCCTTAAGGGCCTCAGGCCGATAGGACGTAAATCTCACCCTTAACTCAACCTCAACTCGGGGCGTTTCATAGTTCAGTCTTCAGTTGACGAGTGAACAGCAGCAAGCATGTCTGGACGAGGCAAAGGCGGTAAAGGTTGGGGAAGGGCGGCGCCAAGCGTCATCGCAAAGTGTTGCGCGACAACATCCAGGGTATCACTAAGCCAGCTATCCGTCGTCTGGCACGTCGTGGTGGTGTCAAACGTATTTCAGGCCTCATCTATGAGAGGAGACCCGTGGTGTGCTCAAGGTGTTCCTGGAGAACGTTATCCGTGATGCCGTCACTTACACCGAGCACGCCAAGAGAAAGACTGTCACGGCTATGGACGTCGTCTACGCCTTGAAACGCCAGGGCCGCACACTGTACGGTTTTGGAGGGTTAGACACCGCCGTCGGCAGCCCTTCTACCAGTCTCTTCACCGAAAGAAAACGACCACAAACAAAAAAAAGCCCTTTTCAGGGCTACCATTACTTCCCAAGTGTGCTGGGCATTTTCGTTGCAGAGTTGGCTGGTTGTGTTGTGGTGTTTGAGTGTGTGTGTGTGTGTGACACTGACTCCAGTGCATTGACACATGGGTGAGTCTATATTTCTCATCACTATTGACAGCTTTGCTTGCTTGCATTTTATTTTGTTTGCTTCTACAGCATTTAGTACCTTCGTGACTAAGTACGTACGTTGTGTTCCTCTGAACAGTACTTTACAGCCTGTAGTACCTTTGACAAACAACCAAACTGGACATAACCTACACAGCAAAAGCTGCAGAGGTAAACAAACACAAACTAACTTTGATTCAAGACTGGCACAGCCTTTTCCATCTCGAATGCAGTCCAGTTACGTATATGTTTTCATACGTCATTGCCTATGCGTTTCGTTGAAGTGCTTTTTTATTTATTTTATTTTTTAAATTCCATCGTAGCGAAAGCACCACACGGCAGAGAAATGATCGGCTGTAGATCAGTACACTACTGTTCAACACCCCACCAATGTGTGTGTGTGTGTGTGTGTGTGTGTGTGTGTGTGTGTGTGTGCATGCGTGTGTGTGCATGCGTGTGCGTGTGCGTGTGTGGTGTGTGTGTGTGTGGGCACACCAATATCTGTTCCCAGATCAGGTTTTGTTGTTGTTGTTGTTTTAAATCAGTTTACCCTGCTGTGCGTGTGTGCACACCAACATCTGTCAACATCACGAAACTGTGAACAGCTCCCAGATCTGTTTGTTGTTGTTGTTGTTGTTGTTGTTGTTGTTGTTGTTTTAAATCAGTTTAGTCTGTCCCGTGTCGACACCTATTCATCCCGTGTCTGGCCAGTATTAATACTGTTCAGCCTGAGTCTGTCCCCGTGTTGAAGACTACTGTGGAGCCTGGTGTCAGTCTCGTGTATACCAATGCTTTTCACCCCATGTGTTCAGTGTCTTGTGGCAGTGCCAACAAGTCAGTTTACCCTGCTCTGTGTGTGTGTGTGTGTGTGTGTGTGTGTGTGTGTGGTGTGTGTGTGTGTGTGCGCGCGCGCGCGCGCGTGTGCGTGTGTACATACCAATATCTGTCAACATCACGAAACTGTGAACAGCTCCCAGATCAGGTTTTGTTGTTGTTGTTGTTGTTGTGTTTTTAGATCAGTTTACCTGGCCCATGTTGACACCTTTTCATCCCGTGTCTGGCCGGTGTTGATACTGCTCTCCTGAGTCTGTCCCGTGTTGAAGAGACTACTGTGTAGCCTGGTGTCAGTCTCGTGTGTGCCAACACCTTCGGCCCATGCGCTCGCTCAGTCTGTGCTGTCAGTGCCAAAAAGTCGGTCAGGCGGCAGTCAGCACGACACTGACGAAACCGTTCTTGGTAATGATGTGTACTACCCGAGTGTCTTTTCTTTTCCTTTCTTTCTTCCTTCCTTCCTTGTGGTTCTTTTTCGTTTGTTTGTTTTTTTTTTAATTTCTTTAATTCCACCGTTAAAAAATAAATAAATAAAAAATTATAAAACGGACGAAAATGCACACACAAACATCCAAACACAACAAGGAGAAAGTGCTATAGTGACTGAATTGTTGTATATACACTTTCTTTCTTTCTTTTTCTTTTTGTTGTTGTTGTGTTGTTTGTTTGTTGTTTTGTTTTGTTTTGTTTAAACTACCGTACTGAGTGGGGAGTACGTTTATACGCTTTGCATTTTTTTT
>JADBJO010016854.1:37500-39352 GCA_016801955.1 Conus betulinus | reverse complement strand
AAATAAAAGCACGTTTAAACTGTACGCAAAAGTAAAAAAGGTAAAAAAAGGGAGCATACCAGTTAAAACTGCCAAGAATCATAGGAATAAAGTAATTGAAAATGCTAAACGCGAGTACTGGTCATCATTTTGTTTTAATGAAATAAGTGAACATAAAGATATCAATAAAAAAATTGGAAAAAGATCCATGAAATGAAAAACGGAATCCATTTACCTGCATATCCAATCATAATAGGAACTGAAAAAAATTTTCCTTCGGCATATCAAAAAGCAGAATCATTTGCTGACATGTTTTCCAAAAAACAGCTCCTTCTGTAGTTTATCAGACAAATGCAGAGTTATGAGGGAAAACCAAATCTAACGAAGAAATGTACGCTGATCCTGACGAAAATAATGATCATTATCTAAATGCTGATATTACTTTTCAGGAATTACACTCTGCTATTTCTTCATTGTCTAATAAGAAAACGTCTGTTGGTTTAGATGCCATTTCTAATGAAATGTTAAAACAAATACCACAAAATTTTTTTTACTTTTACATGAAATTATCAATAAATGTTGGATTGAAGGGAACATACCTTCCATATGGAGAGACTCAATTATTGTTCCCATTTTAAAGAATGGAAAATCAATGACAAACACAAATAGCTATCGACCTATAGCTCTTACATCTCATGTCTGTAAACTAATGGAGATAATTGTTCTAAACAGATTGACATACTATTGTGAAAAAAAATGGCATTATCCCTGCAAACCAGGCTGGTTTTAGAAAGGGCAGGTCTACTATTGATCATCTTGTAAAGCTAACTACGCAAATTAAACACCAGTTTGCTAGAAGGCAAAACGTTCTCGCCACATTTTTCGATATCAACAAGGCATTTGATCAAGTTGGCATGATAGGCTTTTATATAAAAAAACTATAGGTCTCTCTGGTCATATTTATAAATTTGTTAAAACATTCCTGACCAACAGAAGTATTCAGACAAGAATTGGTAATACTTATTCATCCAAAAGATTACTAGATATGGGTATCCCTCAAGGCTCTGTGATCGCCCCTCTTCTCTTTAATATTTTAACTAATGATTTACCTAAATGCATTTTCAAAAAACTTTAGCTTAATTCAATATGCGGACGACATCTGCTTATGGTTGAACGCCACATTAAAAAAGAAACACATCAAAAAGATCTGTTCATTACATTAGAAGAATATATATCAGAGAGTTAGACAACATTGCGAACTTCATGTCTGATAATGGCTTATGCCTGTCGGCTGAAAAATCCCGTATGATGTTATTTGATGCAGGAGGGTCTGCTCACAATACTCCTAACTTCAAAGTACATAATACTACATTGAGCTACACTTCTGAGATTAAATTCCTTGGTGTGCATCTTATGTCAAATCTTTCTTGGAATTTTCACTTGGAACATATAATAAATCAAGCAAGAAAATCTCTTAATCTGCTCAAAGTTATAAGCAAACAAAGTTGGGGCCAGGAAACAAAAAGTTTAATACATCTTTCTTCTGCTTTAGTTAGATCCAAATTGTCATATGCACAAGAGGTCTTTTTTAGTGCTCCTAAGTACTTATTGAAAAAGCTTCAGTGTATAGACTCTAAGGCATTCAGATTAGCCCTTGGTGTTCATTTCATGCTTCAGCTTTAGGAACATACCATGAAGCTGGTGTCTTACCCTCTTGATGACCATCGCGAACTAGCCTGCGCTAAGTACATTCTTCGCTGCTCAACTATTCAGAGTGCTAACCAAACGGAACTGGATATGAGGTCTGATGTAGACTTTCCTAAACGTGCGAAAAACATTCGAGCCACTAAAACGATACTCACATATTCTTCTC
>JADBJO010016854.1:27500-32500 GCA_016801955.1 Conus betulinus | reverse complement strand
CATGTTCCACTGTTTGTTTGCCGTGACTGAGTGGACACGTGGGGGTCATCTCACCAGGTTTGAATCGAGGGCAGGAGGTCATATACAGATATGAGGATGAAGCTGACCCGAAGAAGTGTCATCTGCCATGTATTATTCCAAGTGAGACTCGTTTGCAGGGCGTTTCCCCACGTAGTCCACTGTCCTTCTTGGCCTTGCTGGACCCCTTTCTGGATTCTCTTGGCGTCCTCTTCTTTCTCCAGCTCCTCTATTACCATGCCTCACTTTACTTTCCCCTTTTCATGTGACCACCATTTCAATTCTGTTGATCCAAACCCTTGTCTGTTGGTCTGTGTGTGGCCTGTTATTGCCTTGATCTTCAGGATTTACTTTGCCACGACTACTGGCTCCTGAACATTTCATTTTCTCTTTATCTTCAGCTGGACTGATCTTGCAACGCTGTATTCAGAATCTTCAGGTATGGTTAATGATTTTGCTTTACCCATTTTGTATCCCTTGAGGAGAACACACACACACACACACACACACACACACACACACACACACACACACACACACACACATTTTCAGAGGCATGAGTCTTCAAACTAGTATCATCGGCATAGCCTGAGGAGGAATGAATTTTGTTTTCTGAGGCAGTCATGTTCAAATACACCAGCATATTGTCATGAGAGAGAGAGAGAGAGAGAGAGAGAGAGAGAGAGAGAGAGAGAGAGAGAGAGAGAGAGAGAGAGAGAGAGGAGGTGGTGGGTTGATGGTGGTGCAGGAGAAGAAAGGTGAACGGTGCAGTGGCGGGCCAATAATCGTCGTCATCGTCGTCATCGTCGTCGCCGACGTCGTCGTCGTCATCATCATCATCATCATCATCATCATCATCATTTTTTTTTTTTTTTTTTTTTTAAATTCGTTTAATCAAAGTACAAAAACAACAACATTTGTACATAAAGATTTTTTTTTTTTACCAAACATACACAAAGCAAAAAAAGGGCTAACACACACACACACACACACACACACACACGCACACACACACACACACGCACGCACACACGCACACACACACACAGACAGAGCACACAGAGAGACACAGACACAGAGAGAGAGAGAGAGAGAGAGAGAGAGAGAGAGAGAGAGAGAGAGAGAGACGTACACGTACATCTATGTAACAAACAGCTATCGATCAGCACATAGATGTAAACAACAACATCAGCAAGAATAAAGACATTTGAATACATGTATATTCATAATTTTCAATGCACTTTAAACACTGTAATAATTGATGAATCCAACCCAAAGTATTGTTTTATCAATGCAACATTTACAGGAGAAAATATCACTTTACATAATTATAATTTTCATATTTTCTTTCATCTTGTTTCCTTCTTTCCTTCCCCCCCCCCTCCTTTTTTTTCTTCTCATGCCATTTCTATAAGTGGTAAATATGGTAACCATCTTGTTTTAAAAACATGTCCATTCCAGTTTAAATCTGCATTGTATTTTTCGATTTTATAACGTGAAAGTAGATACCTTTGGAAGGAGACTATATCAGGAAGACAATGGTCAAATTTACATTTATAGATATACTGTTTTCCTAAAAGAATTATCAAATCTAAAACGAGTCTGTAGATATGATTTCATCATATCCCAAAAGTATAACTTTCTCACGAAATGTAAAGTTTGTACATGGAACGCATTTGGATTTTAGCAGTCTCTCCAAATTTTCCCAAAGCTATTTTGAGTAATGACACTCCCAGAAAATATGCTCTATATTGTCCTTAGTTTCTCTACAGAAATCACAATTGTTATTCCCTACAATCCCCATTTCCTTTAAAACTACGTTAGTTCCAAGAATCCTGTGTACGATACGAAGCTGCAGCCATTTAAGTTTTATTTCCTGTATTTTATCACTTTGGTTGAAAACCTTTTCCCAAAAATTTCTGTTCCCAGTTTCTCAGTCCATTTCTGGTACGAATTAGGAAGTTTGCTGTCAAATGTGAAAAGGTCATAGTACAGTCTTGATCCCTTGGATATAGAGTATATTATTTTTTTAGAGCTCTTGGTTTTTCTTTTATATTTTGATTAATTGATATATTAAGAGCAGTTTGCAGTATGTATTTCCTATTAGAGCTAACAGCCGTAGTAAGCCAAGAAGCATACACCCATATCATATTTTCTGTTAAACTCGTTTAAACTTAGAAAACTTCCGTCGTTTTTCAAAAAAAATGTGAAACACAGCAAACCCCTTTCCAAGTCCACTTATATCTGATTACATTATTACCAATTTTGAATTTATCATTATGAAAGACTGACTCGGACAGTACATCCGATTATGTTTTTTTTGCTTTCAGGTGTCTACAAAAATCTCTATATGCCGTGAATGTATGGTTCCAGAATACATTATTGTATTTATTCAAAGGATAACAAGGACCATATTTTTCTATTTCTTCGAAGAAAGGATGCATTACACTGGCAATATTTTTTTCACTTGTGTTTTGTTGTTTTAAATCTTCTCAGCCAGGTATGTTTTAGACCAGTGATATGCTTTCTAATATCAGGTATGCCTAACTCCCCCTCCTTTATGCTTTTTTATTGCAATTTTTCTACTTATTGTATCCCGTTTATCATTCCAAACAAACCAAAAACACATTCTCTGACAATCATTTATGAAGTCATGTGGTGGATTTGGAAGTAAAATCCATAGATGAATCAATTTAGATAAAATCAAAGGTTTTAACACAGCACTCGTCGTCCAAGAGGAATAACGTTTCTTTTCATCCATATTTTAAACAAGGCTGTTATTTCTGACAATTTTTCAGCATAATTTATCTTGGATACAAACATTTTATGAAAACATAAAATAATTGTTCAGCATTACATAATTTATCTTTTTTCACAGTTTTTTTTTACATCTTTTGTGAACCATATTCCCAATATTTTAAACTTATCAGGGTTCCATTGTATGTTTAAATGTTGCATATATTTTATTTTTGAGCCTTTCTTACTACCTAGACATATTGCTTGTGTTTTATCTGCATTTAGGAAAAGTCCTGAAAACTTTCCAAATTTCTCTATTAATTGGACAGATCTTTCAAAAGATATTCGATCTTCATTATTCATTAATTGTGTATCATCAGCAAATTCTGATATTTTAAGTTCTTTGTTGTTTATTTTAACACCTTTTATATCTTTATCTTCTCTCATCATGATTGCTAAGATTTCTGCACATAGTATGAATAGATAAGACGAAAGTGGATCTCCCTGTCTACAGCCTCTTTCAATGTGAAACCAATCCGAAGTTTGACCGCTAACTATAACAGTTGATTTTATGTTTTTATAAAATGTTTGTATCCAATTACATATGCTATTTTCGAAACCATATTCGCTCAAAAATTTTAAATAAAGATTCCCAGTTGAGAGAATCAAAAGTTTTCTCAATCTAAACAGAGTAAAAGTCCGTGTAATTGTCTCACTTCCAGATAGTTAATTAGGTCATAAATAAGTCGTATGTTATCCCCAAGATATCTATTTGCAATGAAACCTGTCTGATCTTCACTTATATAGGCTCGGAAGAACCTTTTTTTTATTCTATTTGCAATGCATGCAGACCCAATTTTATACAGAACATTTAACATTGAAATAGGTCTCCAGTTTTTTTTTTTATAATCTCTCTCGATTTATCCGGTTTAGGTATGCAGGTGATTATTCCTTCTTTTTGAGTGCTTGACAGTTCCCCATCCTTGACTGGCTGATTTAGAGCACGAACTACAAAAGGACCAAGTTTTTTACAGAAAAAAAAAAAAAAAAAAAAAAATCAGCTCCAAAACCGTCAGAACCAGGACTTTTACCATTTTTCATGTTTTTCAAAGCAAAGCTGCTTCTCCTGAACTTATTTCTCCATTTAAGGAATCTTGTTCTTCTCTAGATAGTGTTGGACATTCTTGTATTAAGCCTTGTACGTCACGTGTATCTAGGTTTCTTTTGGAATGCAGTCGGTTTTAAAATAAATGAACCTTCTTTCTTTCTCTTATTTGGCTCATCTATAAGTGTTCCATTGCTGTCCACCAATTTTGTCATACTTTTATTAACATAGGGCCTCTTTTCTAAATTACAAAAGTAGTTTGATATTTTTTCCCCTTCAGCAATCCATTTAGCTCTTGATCTTTATATAACTCCCTGTATTTTCTTCTCTCCAAGTGTCACTGGTTGTTGGGTTTGTTGTTTTTCTTTTAACAATTTAAAGTCTTCCTCTGTTTTATTTTCTTTGTTCTCTAATACACCGATTTCTTTTAACAAATCATCTTTTTTTAAGCCTTTTTGCCTCATATTAGCATATGCAATAGTTTTCGATCTTATTTGCATGAGCAAAAAGTCAATAAAACTTTATCTCATACATTAAGTTCAACATCTTTACGTGGGATTCGAAAGAGTGTTTATACGTCATACTGTTCTATCGAATATTCACAGATGATTTTATCGATTGAATTATGTACTTTGTCTACACATTGTTTGTCTTTTAACGATTCACAATTAAATTTCCAGAATGTGTTATGTTTAATAGTTTTCCCAAATTTCAATTTCAGAACAACCATTGAATGATCTGTTCGATATCCAGGTGTAATATCTGCATCTTCAAAATTCAAAATAAGGTCTTCTGAGATAAGAAAGAAATCCACTAACCTACTCTGCTTTAAAGGCGATGATCTGTGGCATGTATAGCGTTTTACGTGTGGATTATTATCTCACCAAACGTCTGACAGAGCGAAGTCAGCCATCACCTTTTACTACACATTTTTTTTGCCTTTGGATTGTTTATATTGCTATCATTATCATGGTCTAAATAGGGATCGAGGACAAGGTTCCAGTCACCAGCTAAAACAAGTGCATGATTTTCATATTTCTGTAGATTGCCCTTTAAGTTTTCGTAAAATTCAGGATTATCTTTATTTAGGTCCCTAAATATTTACAGCAGAATTCTTTTTTTCGAAGGCTGTCATGGAGAT
>JADBJO010016854.1:0-12500 GCA_016801955.1 Conus betulinus | reverse complement strand
TCGTCATTACAAATAGTCTGTTAGTGCAACCTTCTTTCAACAACGTGATAAAAGAACAGAAAATAGTGATGTTGCGCTCGTAGCGTAGCCTTATCTTTCGTGACTTGGTCCTGTTCTTAGGACCACATCACCATAGGAATTATTGTTGGCTTGCAAATGTTTGGGGTTTTGTATGATGCTTCTTCAAAGTAGTGTGTGTGTTCCCTTCATGTTACTGAAAGTCTTGCTTTAGAATGGAGAATGGGATGGAGAAACCAAAGCACCGCGTGTTTGAGCTTAACGACCACCGGATTTACACAGGTCACTCAGCTAGGAATAGCACTTACTTGGAGCTTTCGACAGACCTCCTTTCTGTCTTCTTCAGCAGTGGTGTGGCTACTGGGTGAAACTGGCGTTCAGTGCACACGACCACGGGTCGAACCCTGGTCATGTGACTGAACAATGAGGGTGTTGTACACTGATGGCAAGGTGTGTCTTCCCCGGTCCCGGTTGAATGTGGGGTTGTTGGCAGCAATATGTATAGCCTCCTTCACCCCACGCTGAAACCATCTGTTGTCACTGTCGAGAACGCTGATGTTTTCATAATCGAACTGACGTGTTGAGCGTGTAGGTTGGCGCCTACTGGTGATGATTCCTTTTGTTTTCTGTTAAGTGTTTTTGAAGGTTTCTCTCAGTTTCCCCGACATAGTTTTCTTCACAGTCACGACAGTCTGTTCGGTAGATCACTCCAAATTGTCCAGTTTGTCAGTTTTGTCCTTGGGGGCGACCAGCTGGCTGTGGATGATGTTGATAGGTTTGGGATGTATGGAGACACCAGTTTTCCTGATCTTCCTGCTCAAGGCTTTAGTCACATCATGGACATATGGGATGGTGACATGTCCTTTACGCCTGGTTTGGTCATTTTTGGTGGTAGGGTGCAGTGTGATCTTCTTGCTAGCTGGTATGTTCCACACCCACTTCTCATAGCCTGATATGGTGAGAGCCAGTTTGAGGTGTTCCATTTCCTGGTCTTTGGCATCCTGAGTAGAGCAGATGGTGTTGGCCCGATGAGTGAGGATGCGTATCACTCTGAGTTTGTGTTCCAGTGGCTGGTGGCTTTCGAACTGTAGGTACTGGTTGTGTGTGGGTAGGTTTGTGGTACACACTGAAGGAGAGGCTGTGCCCTGTCCATGTAATGAGTGTGTCTAGCATGGCAATCGAGTTGTTCTCCTCCACCACATGAGTGAATTTGATAGCAGGGTGTTGACTGTTCAGATAGTTAGTGAAGTCTTCCACCAGCTCCCTCTTGAGGATGGTCATGGTGTCGTCCACGTGGTGGCCCCAATAGCGTGGAGGAGAATGGTAAGACGCCAGGGTCTTCTCCTCGAAGTCCTCCATGAAGAGGTTGGCTACAATGGGGTTGACTGGAGAGCCCGTGGCCGCTCCTGTGGTCTGCTGGTAGAAGTTACCTTGAAACATGAAGTAAGTGGTGTTGAGACAGCAAGCCAGGAGTTCACAGATGTTGTCTACGGAAAGCGTAGTACGCTGGGGCAGAGTGTCGTCAGCCTGGAGTCTTGCTTTGATGACGTGGATGCTTTCTTCACTGGGAACGCTGGTGAACAATGCCGAAACATCATATGATACCAGGCACTCGTCAGGAGAAAGGGGTGTAGTCTGCCAGTTTCTAAACCAAGTCCGCACTGTTGATGATGTGGTGTTCAGTCGTGCCAACCAAAGAAGACAGGATGTCTGCCACAAATCTCGCCATCTCATACATGAGGGAACCTCTGGAAGCAACTATGGGATGGAGAGGGACGTCTTTCTTGTGTACCACAGGAAGGCTGTAAAACTTGGGGACATCAGTGGTTGATGGGTACAGTTTTCTGTAAAAGTCCAGGGAAAGTCTGCCTGCCTCCTTGAGACGTTTGAGCAGATTCTTGAGCTTGGTGGCATACCTTTGGTGGGGGGTCTTTCTTGAGAGGCTGATAGGTTTTTCTGTCATCCAACAGTTGGCTGGCCTTGTCATAGTGCATGGACTTGGGGATATAATGACCGTGGGACCAACTCTTTTTGGCCAGGAGTAACAAAATCGTGTCGTCTTTCCTAAGTCGGGCCAACGCACGCCTCTCCTCAACAGGAATGTTGGGTTTCAGCGGTTGTGGTTGTTTCAGGATGCTGACACATTCCAACCTCAGATGGGACGCCTCTTCTGTATGTGGGTCTCTCTGTCTACAGGTGGTTTCAATACTCATGATGTAGTCCACGATGGGGAGTTTGTCCGGGGTCACAGCAAAATTGAGTCCCTCTTCCAGCACTCACTGTTCAGAGTCAGAAAGTTCATGTTCTGATAAGTTCACAACCCATCTCTTCTTCACCCTGTGCATCTCTTCTTCAGTCACAGGTACAATTGGAATGTGATCATTCTTGTCACGCTTCGATCTCGCCATTAGTTTCTCAAACTTACTTCTTTGGCGCATGCGCACTTTGTTCCATTCCAAGTTTTGAGTTGACTCGAGCCAGTCCTTCGCTTCAGCTAGTATCTCAGTCGGTACGTTTGCACTCAACCTGTCCGAACAGAGATGGAAATGTTGTTGTAATCCCTCGATCATCTGATGATCTGCTTTACGCGCTCGTTCATCAGGGCCCGTTCCGTACGGAATAGGGTGTTGCTTGCAGCTTTTCCTTTGACTGATGACTTGATTTTTAGGCTGGTCAGTATGACACTGTGATGTTTGCAGTGTGGCGTGAAATGCAGATGGTTTCGGAATCTCGCTAAGGCTTGGTGCGCTCCTTCCAGTTCACGAAAAGTCTTGATGACTGTCTGGTGAAATCGCGTATGAGACGTTGTGGAAGTTTTAACTGCTGAGGGGTAGTTATGCGCTGAACTCAGAAGCAATCTGAAGCGATCAAAGCTAAATGCATTTTCGTTATTTTGTCCGTCTTTGTTTCACCTGAGTAAGACCAAAGAGGTCGAAACGCGTTGTGTGTTGTCTTGTGACTCGTTTGTCCACGTTTCTCTGGGCGGTTCACTGACATTTATTTAAGATTTGTTTAGATTTCGCCTGCAGTCGTTTCATTTTGCAGATTCAACGCCTTCCTTGCACTGAACTCAGAAGCAATCTGAAGCGATCAAAGCTAAGTGCATTTTCGTTATTTTGTCCGTCTTTGTTTCACCTGAGGAAGACCTAAGAGGTGGAAACGCGTTGTGTGTTGTCTTGTGACTCGTTTGTCCACGTTTCTGGGGGCGGTTCGCTGACATTTATTTAAGATTTGTTTAGATTTCCGCCTGCAGTCGTTTCACTTTGCAGATTCAATGCCTTCCTTGCGCTGAACTCAGAAGCAATCTGAAGCGATCAAAGCTAAGTGCATTTTCGTTATTTTGTCCGTATTTGTTTCACCTGAGGAAGACCTAAGAGGTGGAAACGCGTTGTGTGTTGTCTTGGGACTCGTTTGTCCACGTTTCTCTGGGTGGTTTGCTGACATTCATTTAAGATTTGCTGAGGGGTAGACATAACGACGACCAGATTTACACAGGTCACTCAGCTAGGAATAGCACTTACTTGGAGCTTTCGACAGGTCTCCATCTGTCTTCTTCAGCAGTGGTGTGTGACTACTGGGTGAACTGGCTTTCAGTGCACATGACCACGGGTCGAGCCCTGGTCATGTGACTGAACATGAGATGAAGTTTGAGCTTGTAACTTGATCTTCAGTGTGCAATTGCTAATTGATCTACTAGTGAGCTGGTGAACTGTGTACTTGGCTGGTGTATTGGCTGGGTGGTTAGCTAAATAATTTGACCACCTGTCTATCCTAGATCATTCATGTCAAATTCTGCAATTCGTTTTTGAACTCAGTTTTCCCATGCTTCACCGACACAATTCGTATGTCTCCCATGTTTTTCAGTTAATGCTTATTCATTCAGTTACTCATTCATTCATTCATTCATTTGTTCGTTCGTTCATTCTTTCATTTACTCCATCATTAATCTTTTTATTCATATTATTTCAACAGAAATACTATTCAAGGCCAGAATGATTTTCGTGGGTCTTCTGTTGAGCGTGTGCTTGCTCCACCTTGGAGTCGAACATGGAGCAGGTACTTCATCTCCTTCTCTGTATTGATGTGTCTAAAACAGGTTTCAATGTGTGGTGAGTGCAAAATGGAGCAGGTACTTCACTTTTTTCTCTGTACAGATTTATCTAAAACAGGCCTCAAAATGTGGTAAGTGCAAAATGGAGCAGGTACTTCATCTCTTTCTCTATATTGATTTATCTAAAGCAGGTTTCAATGTGTGGTAACTGCAAAATGGAGCAGCCAGGTACTTCATCTGTCTTTGTGTATTGATTTGTCTAAAACAGGTTTCAATATATGGTGACTTTAAACTGAAATTGAAAACAAAACGCAAAAAACAAAATGACTGCATTTCAACAAAAGTACAAAATTACAAAACAAACAACACGCATTTTGACTGTTTGGTCTTCTCGGGCAAGACAAATAACATTGAAGACAATGAAACTAAAGACGTGAGCTAATGGTATCTTATTGAAAACATTTAAATCTTGCAAAAGTGGGAAAAAATACAAGATAAGGAGAAAAATATTGACGTTGCAGAGGTGGGAACTCATCTTGTGGCCCAAAGACGCTGGGTATAACAGTCCTTGCATAATGCCCAGGCACACATTCCTTCCCACCCGTCCTCTCTGTGTGTCCACTCTTCCCACTCCCATTCCTTACATACAGATACCCCCATCGTACATATATACCCATCTTGGGGTGGATTTTGAAGTCTGGGAATATGGGTCCTAAAAAGCTGATGAACCCCCTAGGGAAACGGGTCTAGCAGTTCTGTTAAAGATCCAGCTCAGCCTCAATCCTTGGGTGTAACAAGCGGTGATCAAATTAGGTTACGCCAAGAGCAATGAAATGAATGGACGTACAGATGAACAATCGGCATACACATACTTTCCCCAGACAAATCCAGTTTCTGGGTTTAGAAAATAAATGTGTGCGTGTGGTGATACACTTCCGTAAAACGTCCACCCTGCCTCTTTTTCGGAAATTCTATGCTGAAACTGCACTGAGTCAACTATAATCTAATATATAAACGGCAAATTCTGTCTGTGTGTGTGTACGCTATATAGACTCAAAAACGGCTCGACCGATTGTAATGAAACTTGGCAGGTACGTCGGTGTTAACCTGAGGATGGTTTTGGGCTAATCTCTAAAAAAAAATAAAACTGTTAAAAAAACTTAAAAAAACTGTTATAACGGTTTCAAAGACATCTTTTTCCCTCTGCTTTTCCTCAAATAGCCATTGTGATATTGCATGAGCACAGGACTACTTCTCGAAAGTTAGAACCGTTACTTAAAAAAAAACGTTATTTATAACAGTTAAAAAACCGTTAAAAACACCAAACCCTATAAAAAACTGTTTAAAACCCGATCTTGTGAGGTTGGCAGTCACGAGAGTCATCGGATTGCCACCAAACTTGACATAAGCCTACAGGAACATCTAGCAGGTAACATGGGGTCACTGTAGTCATCATAACCATTATATTTGACCGTTAAAAACCATTTCTTTTCCAAATTTAGGCTGCTCTTGATAAAATTTGGTATACATGTGCAGTTTTAAACGCCAAAAAAATGATATACAACTTTTACGAACTGAAATTAAAAAATTGACCGTTAAAAAAAACGTTGTTTTATAAATTTAGAGTACTCTTGAAGAAATTCGATATACATGTGCAGTTTTAAACGCTAAACAATCATACACAATTTTCAAGATCCGAAAGTTAACATTGACCGTTAAAAATCGTTATTTTCTAAATGTGTGTGTGTGTGTGTGTGTGTGTGTGTGTGTGTGTGTGTGTGTTCAGATGTGCATGTGTATTATTATAATTATTATTGTTAGCATTATTATTATGATAAATACTTACATATAGCGCCTCTGCTCGGCTAGAGAGCAAGCTCTAAGCGTTTTACAACCCACACAATCATCTGCACAACAGGCAGCCTACTGGGTAGTGTCGACTGAAGAGCTGCCAGCTGGCGCTTTATTCAGTCGTTTCCCGTGTCATCCAGACGATATCGTTCGATGTCGTTCACTCAGTTTCCTTATGTCCGTCATTTTTTCCCATTTCTCACGCAGGGTGCATGCTATGTGTACCATGTCATCCATACCAATGGCCAAACTGGCCTTCGCTTCCGAAAGTTGGTGATGGGATTTTACGTGTGTGGAAGATGTTATGTGTGCGTTCACACACGGAACCTCGGTTTATAGTCTCATTCGAAGGACTGTATGGGAAATAGAGTCAGAACCAATGTTAACTCCCAGGGAAAAATCTCCCTGTACCGAAACGGCCCTGCCGAGATTCGAACCTCAGGATCACCAGGATTATGAGTCCTGCGCTCTACCACCGAGCTATTCCAGCCCTCATATGCCTAAATGCATGCATGTATGCGAGCTTGTGTGTATGTGTGATTGCATGTATCCGTGCGTGCATGCATGGGTGTGTGTATTAACAATAACATTCATAACAATATGTGCTGTTTAGTCTTTTCAAGGCCATCTGACCCATATGAACAGGCGAGGTAACTCACAATACAGAGAATCATGAAACATCTGTTTCCATTCATGATATCAGACTTGTTCTCTTAATTCTAAACATTCTGTTACATAGAGAGCTACTTTGCACACTAACTTTCCTTTAAGTCTTAAAATTAAAAAAAAATGTATCTTTTGCTGAGAATGAAAATGGTAGTAGTAGTAGTGAGGAATGTATTTCATTATTACGGAAAAATATCTTGGCCATATTAGTATAAAATGTGTTATGTCTTCAATGCAGTTCCCAGTACATTGTTCACGTGTACCCTCATTTGGTAGTTTGCCAAATCCAGGGATACCTTTTAGAGGAAGTCGGTTGCTTTTCTGTAGACACAATGCTCTTCTAAGCTTTACATCATCAAGATCAGTAACATATGCCACTGTCATGAATTCAGGATGGCAGATAAAGTAATTTTGCACTGTTGTAAAAGAGTCTTGCCTGGTTTAACGATCAATATCTAGGAGTCTAGTTTTAAGTGATGACAACAATTTCTGCACACGGCCAGTCTCCTGCATCTCGCAAACATGTCCAATACAGTAAATACATCAAATAGGTCTTGTATTTGTAAGCCAGTTCTTTCTTCCAGACTGATCTTGAATATACAACGCGTTATAACGCTGTTTGGGATATCTGTCTTTTGCTCGATGTAGAACTCTGCACCGGTGTGTTTCACAATCTTGATGTTTGTATACATAAAATAGGAAATCCGACACATTCTGCGAGCGCTTATTCATTTCTGATGGTCCTTACAATCCTAATATCATGTTACAAACCTTAATCTGTACTTGTTCAATAAAGTCATATTGTTAAAGCCCAAGATTGCCAATCCATATCACAAAAAACGACTTGATTTTTATGTCCGAGATATGGACGACAGTAGAGATGGGGAGAGTGTTTCATTTTGGGTGTAATCTGTTAACCCAAGTAAGTGCTCGAAGGGCTTCACTACTTCAATTTTCAACACTGCCGGTCCAGTTTAAGACTAAAGAGGATATTACACCACGATAATTATATGAAGACACAGTCTCTACTTCTTGATCATTTAAATACCACTTCTAAGACTGTTTAATTAAGCCACCATTGTTGGAGAAGGTTTTTTGTTCTCCATATTTACCGAGAGACCACATGTGTGTGTGTGTGTGTGTGTGTGTGTGTGTGTGTGTGTGTGTGTGTGTGTACGCAAGCGCGCGCGTGTTTACGTGTGTATCTATCCCTCAATCTATCTATATGTCTGTCTATTCATCTATCTATCTATCTATCCATCTATCCATCTATCTATCTATAAGTGTGTGTGTGTGTGTGTGTGTGTGTGTGTGTGTGTGTGTGTGTGTGTGTGTGTGTGTGCAGCTAAGATGCTCACGCCTCGGATCAATAACGGGGAACCAGCACCAAGAAGAGCACGCGCTTTGTCCCTGGTATCTCTGTGGTATTACAGAAACGGTCAGCAAGAGTTCAGGTGTGCAGGGACCCTCATACAAAAACGTTGGGTTCTAACTGCTTCCTCATGCTTCAGGTTAGTGATTTCAATTATGGAAGAAGAGCACATCGAGTTCAAGAACTTAACATTGGGTGGTGGAGAGTTGGATATGAACAGAAGGGATGGACCAATACGTAGTGAAAGTGAACAGAAAAGGGAACGTACTAAAATCTTCACTGTAGA
Organism: Conus betulinus; assembly: GCA_016801955.1. Taxonomy (NCBI): domain Eukaryota; kingdom Metazoa; phylum Mollusca; class Gastropoda; order Neogastropoda; family Conidae; genus Conus; species Conus betulinus. The sequence continues at coordinate 4,256 of JADBJO010016854.1, read as the reverse complement.
CGGTAACTAAAGAGTATTCTGCTGTTCAGAAGAATGTGAATTACACCTACTATTGGCCAGGCTCCCCTCCACACCGCAGCCTTCAGACAAGAGAAATGCATGACACACAAAATAAGGGTAAAGATCTGTTAAAAACAAATTCCATACCCAGCCTGCTTCAGTGAACGAAAACAAGCCAAGCTAACTTCTATTCTATTTGCTTCCTACCTTGTTTGTCGAATGTCAGTTGACCACTCTCTCTCTCTCTCTCTCTCTCTCTCTCTCTCTCTCTCTCTCTCTCTCTCTCAAATCAAGGAATATGTGTGGGCTATCTATTAGTCTATTACTTCCTGAAACATAGTATACAGTATCGAACTGCAAAACTTTGAAAGTGAGGGGGCAACCCCCCCCCCCCCCCCCCCCCCCTCTGACAACATCTGAATAAAAAGCTGATCTTCATCTGTTGATTGGTCGAGGGAGCACACTGGTCAGACCCTGGACACCTGTCTAACACTGGCTGTGGGATAATTAACATTGCATTTGAGCGCGCGCGCGCGCTTGTGTGTGTGTGTGTGTGTGTGTGTGTGTGTGTGTGTGTGTGTGTGTGTGTGTGTGTGTTTTGCAAAGATGTGTATCTTATGTGTGTGTGTGTGATCTGTGGGCTTGTGTAAGCATGTTCCTGATTTTACACACCTGAATCGCCCCACCGATGAACACCCACCAGCGGACAAACCTCTGCAGTATACACTGTGGTCCTGAGGGATGCAAAGTCGTATCTCAATCGAAGTGTGTTTGATCGGTTGTGTCTGTAATTGAAAGGCCCAGTGTATGTCTGCTCAAAGTTCTAGGAGTCCAATGTTTGTATTGGTGGGCAATGTTTGTCTTCACAACGTTGGCCAAAGATGATCCATGGTTATTTCCAATGTTTGTTTGGTGGGCAATGTTTCTCGCTCTTGCTTCAAATTCAGATGTGAGCGACCGTTTACGCTCTTCATTTTGAAGTCTGTCCATTTTCCCTTCATGAAGTTTCCTCCATTTTCCGCCTCCATTGTCTTCCTGGAGAGTTCGGACATTTTGCGTCACTGTGTATCCCCAGTCTGACTTACCACCAGTGTCTATAACAATATCTTCTTTTACGTCTGAATTCCTGCGTTAGTTTGCCTTCTGGCAATTCTCGACAGTGTCTTCCTCTCAAGCAATGGCAGTTAGGTAAAGGTGTGAAAGCTGGTCTAGGTATTTGCCCATCCATTCGTTTCTTTGATTTCTGCTAACTGGAACACAAGCTGTATATTGTCTTCTGACTGTCCCAGTCATGATTTTCCACGTCCTAGGCAAGTGTCTTCTGTTTCCTTGACTGTCGAATGTGGCAGCTTTGGGAATTTCCGAGTGCGTTGGAATCTGGCTTCCTGTTGTGGCGGGGGGTTGTTTGTATTGAAGACACTGACAACTTGATGACAACCTTTGATGTGATCAGTATCCATTAAAAACGGAAAGGATGACAGTTATCGAGCAGTGAAAAGCCACGTCAAGTCAAGTCAAGTTGCGCGCGCGCGCACCGCGCACCACACACACACACACCACACACACACACAACACTAACACTAACACACACATGCACACACTTTCTGAGCTGGATCTTATTGAAAGTTTAGTTATGATACAGGAGTTTGATGGAAATGGGGACAAAACTGTTTTGGGTTCTACTTGTCTTGAATTTTGGAATTTTGAATCTTCGTCCAAAAAGGTAGAACATTCTAGGTTTTTTGGAAGAACACGAGAACTGTCAGTTGCAATGTTCACGGTTTTTTTTTAGTGACTCGACATTCATACATTTATCTCACCGTTCTGATTTTTGCAAATAATCTTTCCACATGCACTCACCACTCTGTGTAAAATGCTTTTGTTTTTCATGCTAAGATTTCCAGACTAGCATAAAAAGCCAAAGGACAACACTGATTCTACAACACAAGGATAGAAATATTAAAGATGTCCTTTTTGACAGTGAGAGACCGAAGTTTTCAAAAGCAGTATGTGATGTGCACAGGATGTTTGAAGATGTCATGTGCACATATTGTTTGTGTGTATATCAACAGTCGTAAGATTGAACGTCAGCGGTATTGTTGTATTGAGAGAAAAAAGATCATGTGATCGTTCGGCGTCGTTTTGTTGGACAGTGGCCCAGGGCGAGTACTGCTTGGAAGCGCTGCGAGCGTTATTTAAACTTAGCTAGAAAATTTATAAATCACTTGCTCTACGCCAGCTGGAGGAGTCGTCTGGTCTGTTTGATTACGGCGATTGAAGACCGATGCAAGGCTGATGCATCGTTGAGGTACTTTTGTCATTAATGTTTAAATGGGGAGAAGTGAAATCTTTGGGGAAAAATTGAAGAAAACCTTCGTATTCAAAAAGAAAAGATAAGAATAAGAACCAGTGTGGGTTACTCCTGTAACATTTCTTTATAAAAGAATGGGGAAAAAGAAAGGGAAAGAAATATTTAAAAGTAAAAACATAAGAAAAGGTTACTGTTTACATCATCATGTTTAAGCGAGTCTCCTTAGTTATTGTAGAAGTGCACGTGGTTCCGAGTGTGTTGACAGGTTGTCTGTCTCATGCTGGGCCATGGGTGGGAGGATTGAAGGTGGTGGAGGTGCCGGACCTGACCCCAGCCTGGGGCGGTGTGGCGGACCTCGCCTGCACTACCTTTCCTCACGGAGGAGGATTCATGTGGATGAAAAATGTCTTTGGCGCATTCTCCTATGTTGATGAAGAATGACTCTGGCGTATTTCCCGTGTGGATGAAGAATGACTCTGGCGTATTTCCCCATAGTGTAATAACTCTACTTAACGACCTCCACTATTGTGAATTGGATTTAATTGTTTTCCTGTGTAGAGGTTATAAGCTAATGGTGTATGATATAGACAGGTGATGATGGATAGTGACATAGACCCCATGTTTTATGAACATGTCAACTGAAGGGGAAACAGTACGGGTGTTACCTCCTTGGTGGAGAGGAGGTGTGTGTTTGTGTTTATTTTGTGATGCCTCCCCAATTGGAGAGGTGGTGTGGATAAGTTGATTTGAGCATTGTGTGTATTAATATATTTGTTCTCCTGTAGGGAGGAGGGAAGGAAAACAACTTTTCAGTATTGTGTATTTAGTTGACGTGCCTTGGGTGAATGGAGTTTGCAGAGTTTGCTTTGGCTGTGGCGTGTGCATGTGGCACAACTCCATGAAGCATGACACAGAACATTTTTTTTTTGTAGATAAATTGAGTATTTGCATTAAGATTCAGCTTACCATCTGAAATACTACCCGGATGCTTATATTCACTTACATGCTCCACTTTGGTGTTTTCGATAAACAAGTGAGGGACAGGAGCAGGATTTCCTCGAAAAATCAATTACCATCTCCTTCGTCTTACTAAACATTCAAATCTAGACAGTTCTCTTTACAAAAAACATTCAACCTCTTGAAAACAAATGGTATCTGAATTTGACAGGTCTTCTGAAGCAGAATCATCTGAGTACTTTATGACAGGAGTGACAGAAGAACCAGTACGATCATTTGTATAAAGAGTAAAGAGCACAGGGGAGGGAACGGTGCCTTGATTTGCACCAGTAAACGTGGTTCTAGCTAAAACGTTCATAATCGATGAAATCAATTTTGGGTTGACATGTAAAGTTTGGAATTTCTTTGCCATAATCTGTGGTTGAATAGTATCAAAAGCTGATGTGAAATCAATAAACAGGAGGCAAACAAAAGAATCATTTTCAAGATGTGTGTATGCATGGTTTGAAAGAGTGATTTTTGCATCATCTGTACTTCTGTTCTGTTTGTACACAGATTGGTATGAATCACAAAGCTGGAAGATGAATCTGAAGGACGAGGCATTCATAAGATTTCATTACAAGAGATGTCAACGCAACAGGTCCATAGTCATCCAAAATGCTAGAATGTCTTGTTTGTTTTTGTTTTTGTTTTTTTTGGTACAGGGCAAATTGTTCATTCTTGCTAGACAGATGGCACAACTCCACAATTCAAAAACCGCAAGCGCAGCCTACAGAAAACATATAATTGTTCTGAACATGATTTTAAAGATTTCCACAAACATTGTCTGGGCCTTCTTTAATTATCTTTAACTTTATTTTTTAACTTTGAGCATCAGAATCGTCAATATGTAAAACTCCTTCATCATCATCACAGCTGTTTGAAATATTTAACATCACAGTTTCCAAATTTTTCACCAACGTGTTTCATTTCAAACGGCAAAAAAAAA
>JADBJO010016853.1:36326-39354 GCA_016801955.1 Conus betulinus | reverse complement strand
CTAATACCTGTACCAGAATTCCGCTTGCAGCTGCGAGACGAGGATGATCATGAAGCCGCCGCCTAAACAGAATCTCCACTGCTTGCCAAAACCATCCCATGTCCATACTGTGATAGGTCTTCCGGGCGCAGATAGCCTGTCCGCCTCCACGCGCACTCAACACCCCGATCCCAGGATGACTAATTCTGTCTCCAGCCATCTACGGCACTCACCCCCATCCCAGGTGACCATTGGTCTCTATCGTCCGTCTCGAATGACCACACAACAACACACAGTAGTCCCGTAGTAGTATGTATAGTAAGTATGTATAGCTGATACAGCATCAGCAGCAGGCCGAGCATCTCTTGGTCATGATTGGGTGAGAGGAATAGCAGGAGAAGAGGGGAAGAGTTGAGAAGAGGCAAATCGGCAGGAAGATGATTACGAGTTGCAGGAGGAGATGAAACGGAGAGGGAGTTAGGGAGGTAAGGGGGAGGATGAACCGGAGGGAGGAAGGAAAGAAAGAATAGCAGAGAAGAAGAAAGAAGAAGAGGAGAAGAAGAAAAAAGGAAAGGAAGAAGAAGACGGAGAGGAGGAGGAGGAGGAGGAGGAGGAGGAGGGGGGAGGCGGAGGAAAAAGAAAGAGGAGGAAGGAGGGGGAGGAGAGGGCGAGGGAGGAGCGGGGGGAAAAAAAAAAAACCCACGATACTCGAAAAGAACAGAAGAAAAAAATGATGAGAGGAAGGAGGAAGTGGCGAAACACAAGGACAAGAAGACGACAGGAAATGAAAAGGAATGTGATTAAAAACATGGAGAAAGGAGGAATGAACTAGATGAGCAAGATCGAGACGAAGAAGACGAAAGGAAAATGAACTGACGGTAATGAGCGGACTAATCTGGTTCCGTTTGCACTGGCTTCTGTCGTCATTTTCGTTGATGTATACGTTTCCTGCAATGGGAGGGACGCCGTGGTGGTAGGGTTTCATTGCCTCTCTTCGCTCCGTTTCTCTTTATCCCTACGATGTTTTTCTTCTCTCTCCTTCATGTATACTTTGCCCATGTTTTATTTCTGTGTTCGTTTGGTTTGTTCTGCTTATCTGATTCCATTTTTCTTTCTTCAGGTCATCATCCTTTTTTTTACAAGTCAGTTTCCTTTCTCGTTATTTGCTTTTGTTTCTTGTTCTTTCTTTCTTTTGGTCACTGATCCAGTGTTTCTCGCTTAAGGTTTGTTTTCATAATCTTTATTTGTTTCAGTCGTTTCTTTCTCTTCATGGCATTATTTTCAATCGGGGGGGCCGATTGCTCCGTTCGATTTTTTTTTCTCTTCACTTGTGAATGTTTTTAAATCTGGAAAAAAATTCCGAAGTCATCACAATAGCTTCTCTTTCACTTACAATGTCTTTGCGTTCTCCCTGTTTACCTTCTGTTGACCGCTGTGAAAGTCATTCCTTCCACTGTTCCCTAGCCTACCTCTCACCCCTCCCCCCCTCCCCACATCAAACCCCCGCACCTACCGCCCTCTCCCCCTTCCGTCCGGTGACCCCCCCACTTCTCACCGCCCCTCGCCCACCAAACTCTTGCCTTTTTCCAAACCCCGTTCCTCTCTTCTCTCCTTGCTTTTCAGCAGACAGTCGACTCTCATGCAGATGGCTTTCTAATTATGCAATGGCACGGTTGTAAAATAGCTCAGTGTCTTGATTGTCATGGGGGGTGTCTAATGGACACCATGTGTCATTGTCACTGGTTTTGGTTCGCTGGTAAGACCAAAGACGCAAGATGTTGCAATTTAGTGAGTGGAAGCCCTTGAAGAAGTCTCTCCCTGATCCGTCTCTAAAGCGTTCCCAAAGATGTACCACACGAATTTTTTGTTCAAGACTTGAAACCGATCCTTTTGCTGGACATCAATCTACGCACAGCACATAGGGTACATCCAGATTAGCTCTCCGTGTTGAAAGTACCAAAGCTCTTTCACCGTGAAGTATTATAACTATGCCATGGTTAATTATGTTTGACACTTCGGGAGTTTGTCTGTTGCCTGATCAAGTAGGAAATAAAAGACTAAACGCATTATACTAGACGTAGTGCTTTAAGATACGAAAATGAGAACTAGAGCGGAGCGGTCAGTTTATACTTGGGGTCAAATAAAATCGACGCAACCGGTGGTCGTTGCTCGACGGCCCATCTTGCATCTGATTTGACCAAAAGGTAAGATTGCTACGCCCATCTTGCAATCTGCTTTGACACATGAGTAAAGGGATTGCTACGCCCATCTTGCATCTGATTTGCAAAGTAAGGGATTGCTACCGCCCCTCTGCATCTGATTTGACAAAGGTGAGGGGATTGGCTAACGGCCCATCTTGCATCTGATTTGACAAGTAAGGGGATTGCTACGGCCCAATCTTGCATCTGATTTGACAAAGGTAAGGGATTGCTACGCCCATCTTGCATCTGATTTGACAAAGGTGAGAAGTGCTACGGGCAAAAAAATTTGCTAAGGGATTGCCTACGCCCATCTTGCATCTGATTTGACAAAGGTGAGGGATTTGCTACGGCCCATCCTTGCAATCTGATTTGACAAAGGTGAGGGATTGCTACGCCCCATCTTGCATCTGGATTTGACAAAGGTAAGGGATTGCTACGCCGCCATCTTGCATCTGATTTGACAAAGGTAAGGGATTGCTACGGCCCATCTTGCATCTGCTTTGACAAAGGTAAGGGATTGCTACGGCCCCATCTTGCATTCTGATTTGACAAGGTAAGGATTGGTGCTACGCCCATCTTGCATCTGATTTGACAAAAGGTAAGGGATTGCTACCTCCATCTTGCTACGCCCATCTTGCATCTGAATTTTGACAAAGGTGAGGGATTGCTACGCCCATCTTGCATCTGATTTGACAAAGGTGAGGATTGCTAACGCCCATGCTTGCATCTGATTTGACAAAGGTGAGGGATTGCTACGCCCATCTGCATCTGATTTGACACAGGTGAGGGATTGCTACGCCCATTGCATCTGATTAGACAAAGGTAGGGAAATTGCTACGCCCATCTTG
>JADBJO010016853.1:15000-22904 GCA_016801955.1 Conus betulinus | reverse complement strand
GATCAGATCAGTCCCAAAAAGGGGAAGGGGGGGGGGGGGGGGAGGTGGGGGCGCGAACTTCACCCCTCATTCCTCATTCACCCCTCCCTTCTTAGCACCCCACCACTCACTGTCAAGCCCTTTTGATAGAAGTTTACCACTCGTTAAAATCTCACCGGCAATGTTTCATCACCACCATGACAAGATTTATGTATTCATTTGTTTATTCATTCATTTATTCATTCATTCATTCATTCATTCATTGATTCATTCATTCATTCATACATTCATTCATTCATTCATTCATTCGTTTATTTATTTGTTTGTGTATTTTTTATCTATTTACATATCTACTTCTTTATGTATTTGATTGTTTGTTTCCTTGTTTGTTTATTCATTTCTTCATCATGTATTCATTTACTTGTTTATTTCTATGTATTTCTGTTTGTTTAGTCAGTTTTTTACTGCTTTTTAAAAATTTATTGATTTATCTATTTATTTACTTATTTGAAATCTCACTGAAGTCAGTCTAGATGCTGAATTCGTCATCATGATGACAAATTTCTTACATTTGTTTGTTTTGTTTTATTTATGTATTTCTTTATTGTTTGTGTTCATCTATTTCTTTCTTTCTTTATTTATTTATTTGTTTCTTTATTTCTTCACTTGTTTTTCTTATTTGTCTACCTATTTGTATATAGTAATCCATGTCTATATATTGTTTATTTATGTATTTATTGTATCTATTTATTTATTCATACATTCGTTATTTTTTCAATCTATCTATCTATCTGTCGGTCTATCTATCTATCTACCTATTAATCTCTTTTTATTCATTTGTGTTTGCTGCTGCGCCTTCCATGCCCTCCTAGCAGTATGTTTGTCACTCCACTCTAACAGGCATTCACTTCTACAGCTGAATCCAGCTTGAGACTCATGGAAGCCTTGATTAATAACGAGAGTCTAAAGGAAGCATTTGATGCCAGATCTCATGCGGCAACCCATAAGGGAAGCCACTGCACTGCTGTTGAGATGCTTCAATGGGGTACATTCTTTTATGTTCTGATCCAAGATGCGCGGGGAACTGCTTACTCACTGACGACAATAACGGTTTAGCCCCAGTCGGGCCTCAAACCCACGACCTCCCTATCTGCACACTGTGATGCTATTCACTGCGCCAATGCGGCTGGTTCTACATATAACAAAAAAAAAAACTGCGGTTTGGCTTTGATGACATCAACATGTTTAGATTTTTAATCAGCCAGAGCAACTGTTAGAAAAAGAAACTTCTCCTCTGAATTCACAGCGTGAACAATGCCAGAGCCTCGGTCATTGGATCTGTACAGCAGCTGTCTCTCTGCTGCCTACGTGCACGATTAGAGCATTCTACATCATTCCAAACATTCTGCAGTCGAATGTCCTTTCACACTCCCCAGCGATCCCCTTCACAAAGGGAGTCCACTTCATAGGAAAAACTCTTTTTCATGTCCGCGGCATCTACGCGAGTGACCCAATTTAAATTATCTCCCTTAACCGATCTCCAGCTGCGCGGAGAACTGAGAACAACCTTTTATCGCCAGTGTCTTCGGCCATGCAACGAACCTTTTGCTGGCAAAATAACTATTATCTGAACTGGCGACAGAGAGAGGCATGTGTCCAGTTTAAGTGTGCTTCTCTCGGTAAAAAAAAAAAAAAAAAGAAAAAAGAAAAAAAAAAGAAAAAAAAAGAAAAAAAAAAAAAAACAAAAAAAAAAAACGTCTTTCCTGTCCAGAATTTAAAAAGAGATGTCCACCTGACAGGAAGCCGTGTCTCTGCCAACTGCCAGTAAAGAAATCTCAGGAAAATGGCGGACATGCCTTCGGTTTTAAACGGAACCTTTTTATTTATTTATTTATTTATTTTTATTTTTATTTTTTTAGCCAAAGATATTGATTTTAAACTTGAAGATTGAACATAAGCAAGATGTAAGCGTGTGAAAAAAGAGATGCAGTTAACTTTAGAGACTTTGACAGTGGTCATATCACGAACCGCCAAAGTGACAAAATTTGAAAGAATTGTTCTGTATTTTAGAATCTATCATCCAGTATTACATTGTGTACTATTCAACATCGGTGTAGACACTCGGTGTTTTCATTAGTATGAGTATCAATAGCGTTAGTGGCAAAGGTGGTTGTTGTAGGTCCATCTAAACATGTGTGCGTGTGTGTGTGTGTGTGTGTGTGTGTGTGTGTGTGTGTGTGGTGTGTGTGTGAGTGTGCGCGCGCGCGCGCGCGCGCGCGCGCGCGCGCGCGCGTGTGTGTGTGTGTGTGTGTGTGTGTGTGTGTGTGTGTGTGTGTGTGTGTGTGTGTGTGTGTGTGTGAATTAGAACTGTCCTGATTATGACGTTCTTCTCTTTCGTCTTGTTTTCTTGTTGTTGTTGTAGCTGTTGTTATTGTCGTTGTTGTTGTTCTTGTTCTTTTTCCTCCTCTCCTCCTCCTCCTCCTCCTCCTCTCCTCCTCCTCTTCTTCTTCTTCTTCTTCTTCTTCTTCTTCTCTCATCTCCTTCTCATCCTTCTCATTTTCCAATTCCACTACCCCTTTTCCTACTTTTTCTTGTCCTTGTTGTGTTGTTGTTCTTCTTCTTCTTCTTCTTCTTCTTCTTCTTCTTCTTCTTCTTCTTCTTTTTCTTCTTCTTCTTCTTCTTCTAAAATTGCTTGTTACATGCATCTTCTTTCTCCTCTTCCTCCTTTTTTCTTTCTCTTTCTCCCCCTCCTCACTACCACAACTATCACCACCACCACCATCACCACCACCACCACCACCACCATCATCATCTTCTTCTTTTTTTCTTTTCTTCTTCTTCTTTCTTCTTCTTCTTCTTCTTCTTCTTCTTCTTCTTCTCTTCTTCTTCTTCCTTCCTCCTCCTCGTCCTCCTTCTAGTCTATCTCTCTTATCCACCTCTATCTCCTCTTCTTTCCGGTCTGTCTTCTCTCTTTGCACCCTGCAGTTGTTGTTTTTTTTTTTTTCGTTATTCTAATATTGTATGTCACATATTCTGTACATCAAGACCTACACAACAATGCAAACAATACATCAGACACAGTATGGGGCAGTTACATCTTTCTCTTTCCGTTTCAAAGGATATAAACGCGTTTAAATATGTAAATTATAGTGCATTTCATCATTTGATCGTGGGTGCACGCACGCACACAAACGCACTCACATACGCATATACAGAGAGAGAGAGAGAGAGATTCAGATTTGACGTAAGCATTTGCTCATATCACAATGGATTTGTTACATCATTCGTGTCGGACATTGCAGACTCTAACGTTAATTTGAAAGCGACACAGAGACACACAATAAACACTTACAAAAAGAATAACTACTACAAAACGCGCGCGGGCGCGCGTACACACACACACACACACACACACACACACACACACACACACACACACACACACACACACACACACACACACACACACACAATGCGCGAGCATGCGCGCGCACATACACGCACAATCTCTCTCTCTCTCTCTCTCTCTCTCTCTCTCTCTCTCTCTCTCTCTCTCTCTCTCTCTCTCTCTCCCCCCCCCTCCCCCCCCCCCCCCCCCCCCCCACATGCTAACCAACCAGCCGACAGAAAGGCATGCACGCACACAGTAAAGATATTGAATACATGGCCATCAGCCCAGGTAGAATAAAGAGAAAAAAAGCAATTTAACTCACGAAATTTGACTACCTAATCTTAATTTCATACTATGATAAATAAAACGAGCAATATCATTCATAAAGTTCCTGCTATTCAGAATTGATAATTCCTTTGACGAATTTTGAGTCAGGTGACGTGGGATATATTTTGTTCTCAATTGTACAGTACGCTGACAGTAGAACAGAAAATGAAATTCATCATCCGGCTGAACGTTGCATAACGGGCAACGTAAGTCCATGGAAAGATCTGGGTAATAGCGGAATTTATGAGTTGTAATATCTGTAATACCAAGTCTGAATCGTATGAAGATATCCCTTAATGCCTTATTTCTGATACACTCGAAATACGCTTCTAATGAAAACTCGGATTTAAAACGTTTTGTATATGGAATATCTGTCATGTTCCTGGAGCCTACTGCACCATCCTTGTTTCCAACAATCAGTTAAACGTTCCTTGAAAAGTCTTAGGAACCAAGGCACATTTTCCACACCTCCCATTAAGCCACACATAACCAAAACCGTATATCGTAAGCAGCTTGCGGATATCTGATACCCAGCACGTTTTGTTATTGCTGTCTAGATTTAAAAGCATATTGTAAGCTTTCTTGGGCAGTCTTTCATTGTTCATTCTTGTGAGGCGGATCCAAAATCGGACAGCGTTTGTTTTTGCGTCTATACTTATTGGTACTCTACCTGTTTCCCCATACACCATGTCATTTGGTGTTCTGGGCGCCACATTTATATATTTTTTCAACGCAAATGTATGAGCCTTTTCGATATGCATTTGCTCTAAACATTCCCCAGATTTCAGATCCATAGAGTAAGATAGGTTTTATCTGGGCATCAAACAATTTAAAGAAAATGTAGGGGGAAACATCTCCTAACTTCCATAACGTTTTAAGTATTTCCACAATACCTAGTTTTGCCTTGCTGCTGTCTGTTTTTGCATGGCGAGTGAGAGAATCTTAAACGAGTAGTCAGCCATACGCCTAGATATTTGTACGAGTTTACCACTTCCATTTCAGATTTACCGTAAAACCATTTTTCATGGCGAGATATATAGCCCCCATTTCTAAACACCACAATATTGGATTTCTCTAGGTTAACCGAAAGATCAAGAGAATCTGCATTTTTTCTCAGTAAATCTAATTGCAGTTGTAGGCCCTTACTGTGTATGAAAGCAAAGCAACATCGTCTGCAAAAAGAATAATAAATAGTTCAACGATGTCAGGGTGTAGCTGAACACCGTGTTTACCGTTGTGGATTATGTCAAGTGTGATAGTTCATTTATCATGATTGAGAATAACAGAGGACTTGTAATTTCACCCTGTTTTAAGCCTTTCTGGCAGAAAAAAGAAATCAGTCAGACCTGCACCACTACCGCATCTAACACACGCTTTTACCACCTTGTACATGCTTTGAATAGCACTTAACATTTTACCCGATATTCCGTTCTTCAACATGATAGGCCATAACTTAGCATGGGAAATAAGATCAAACGCCTTCCTAAAATCAATGAAAGCGACGTAAAGTTTTTTGTTACACGCTAGATGTTTTTGAATAGCAGCAAAAAGTGTAAAGACATGATCAATAGTGCAATGGTCTTTTCTAAATCCGGCTTGTTCCTCGCCAATGATTCCTTTATCTTCGATCCAGTCTACCAGGCGTTTATTTAAAATATAGCTGTATAGTTTACTACATACATTCAAAAGAGAGATCCCTCTGTAATTGTTGGGATCATGAGGATTTCCACGTTTATACAGAGGTTGAATGATAGCTTCTGTCCATGAATCTGGGTACTGTCCTGAAGTAAAAATAAAGTTGAATAATTCTTCTAAATAAGGCAGTATCCATGTGTACGAATAAATGAATACCTCAGGAATTAGTCCATCTGGACCACCGGCCTTATTGCTTTTTAAATGTTTGATTGAATCGATGATTTCTTCGCGGGTAATAACCGAGTTTAAGCTATTTATTACTTGGTGTTCAACATTATTATTCTCCTCACAAACAATCGATGGTTGTGGCTGTAATGTTGCTTCAAAAACATTCGCAAAATGATTTCGCCAGTCTTCCTTCGAAATGTCCCCAATGAATTCTTTTGCGTATGTCTGACATTTTTAAGAGTAGTCCAAAACAATTTAGAGTCGTTGGTAGCATTCAATAATTTGTCTCTAAGACCAGTTTTATACATATCGGACTTAGCTTTCAGTAAATCATCGTAGCATTTCTTCTGTTCCAAGTACTCATTTAAATTTGCTATGGATCGCTCATGTCTGAAGATTCTTAGGGAACTTTTTACGGACGCTTTTGTTGTCCTGCATTCTTTGTCAAACCATACTTGCTTTTTCGGGAAGCTACCAAATTTTAGTTGTTTTAACATACATTCTGAAGCCAATGTCAAAGTATCATTGAACACAGCAATAGAGACACATTGACATCTACACTTATCATTCGTTTGGCTTCCCCCAAAGCAGTTATGGAATTGGGTCTCTGATTAGGCTGTCCTTAACACATCGTAGTAGTCAGGATTCCAAACAAGTTTTTGCACACACTAAACTGTCTTTTCTTTCAATCTTTCCATAACCATTACACCTCAAGGTTAAAACAATGGGCATATGTTGAGAATCAATTCTTTCATCAACGAGCATGTCTTGTATGGCATACGTAAGTGATGTGGAGATGACAAAAATAATCTATCACACTACAACCATTATTTGAGATGAACGTGAATTTACCCGACCTATCCCCTTTAGTTGTGCCGTTTACAATGAATAGATTAAACTGTGCACCCAATTCAAGGAAAAGTCTACCATGATAATTAAGTTCTCTGTCTTCTGAACTTCTCGAGGCTGACTCTACATAGTTGGAATCTTGATGCGTTTCTAGAAAATATTGAACATCGTTTACATGGTAGGGTTGTACATTTCCAGTTCGGGCATTTAGGTCACCACATATAATGAACGGAACGTCTCCAAATTTTCTGATACATTCAACATGCATGATTCTACAGCTGAAATGCCGTTTTCAAAACGTGAAATATTATATATAGGAGACTGTGGCGGCGCTGCATAAACAGCAATCAGAAAGACATCTGATGTTGACTTAAATAAACGTTTGGACAGTTTTAACAACACAATGTTTTCGGTTTCACAGACAATTCTTGTAACTTGCTGATCTAGATCTTTCCTAACAAGTAGCGTCACACCACCTGATTTGCGGCCTGCTTTAGAAAGCCTAACTGCTGGACTGCTGCACTGAGTAAACCTGGTTAAAACATCAACTGTAAAGATTTCTGCAGTAAAGGTTTCTAGAAGACAAACAAAATCAAATCTGCTAATATACAAAATAAAGTCGGAATCATTTAGCTTGGAGGTGATGCCACAAACATTATAAGAAAGGAATGTCAGAGTTTCAGTTGTATGAAACGTGCCTGGGCTTTGGCCGAATCCCTATTGTCCAGTTTTGTTCGTCCCTTTAATTTGGGTTGAAAACCGTGTACCGGTTGTTTGGGCCTTCTTTGGTCCGAAAACTGCGTGGCTGCTTGGTTACCCATGACCGAATGGTATTCACGGTGGGTTTTGAATTTTTGTTCCGTGCAGCAGAAGTGTCTCTGGTCTGTCTGGATGGCTGGGATGTAGATCTTCTAGAGTCCTCGTTTTCTTTGGGGTTTTTCGAGTTGAGTCGGAGTGCGTCTGGAAGCGCCTCCAAGCAGTGGACTGGAGGTTGCCACTGCCTCGCTGTACAGCAGCTCTCCTGGTGCTATCTTCTTCGGCACTGGAGTGGCGGTGGTTCTTGCAAATGGCGTCTTGGCTCTCTGAATATGACCAGATCGGTCAGAACAATCCAAAGTTCCTGTTTCAGTTAATGTTGGTTGACTTCGATTGGATTCTCCAGCTGGGCGTTCTCTCAAGGTTCCGATAATTTGTTGCTCAGAAGAAGGAACGGTTACTTTGGGGTCGAGGTCTTTGTCACTGTTGTCTGCCGAAGCATTTTTCTCACTGGTTAATGTACGAACATCTTTTCCAGTGGGCATGAAAAGAGTGGGTGTATCCGAAACAGGTGCAGTTGTTTCGTTTGAGGTGATGACATCATCAGAAAGTGCGGCGAGCACAGCCTGTTTCCCTGCAGTGGTTCCAAAGACCAAGGTGACTGGTGTCGGTACTGGACTACCCCTGCTCCTGTGGACTTCACACTGGACATGAAGGTGACAGCTCTCAGTGCTGTCCT
>JADBJO010016852.1:30000-39358 GCA_016801955.1 Conus betulinus | reverse complement strand
TGCCTTCAACAATACACTGTGTCCTTGCACGCCCTGCCTTCAACAACCTGTACACTGTCCCTGCACGCCCTGCCTTCAACAATACACCTGTCACTGCACGCCCTGCCTTCAACAATACACCTGTCACTATTCCTTGCTTGCCTTCACGTCAATGTTATTGTTGATTCACTGTTCGCCGTAAAACAAGCACATGCTCTGTGTTCAAGTTACTGTTTTAGTTGGCAATGCTCGCTCAACGTTCGCCGCAAACCAATCAAAATCACATGACGTGTTTGTGGTGGCCGCTGGTCCATTTCAGTAATTCATAACGTTTTACAAGATTCTCAAACGCTTAATTGTTTGTGAGTGGATGTGTTTGTTTCAACAGGAATAAAAAAGCCTGTGCCTTCCCTAGCACTTCAATGTCGTTATTGTTCTTATTCTTGTTACTATACCATCTTCTGATTATTCGTTTTCCAGAAATAATTAAAGGCATGTGCCTGTAAACGTGCGTACACACTTACACACACACACACACACACACACACACACACACACACACACACACACACACAAACACACACACACACACACACACACACACACACACACACACACACAGACACACGCATGCACCCACGCTCGCCCGCGCGCACACACACACACACACACACACACACACACACACACACACACACCACACACACACACACACCACACACACACACACACACACACACACACACACACACACACACACACACAAACACACACACGCACCCGCGCTCGCCCGCACACACACACACACACACACACACACACACACACACACACACACACACACACACACACACACACACGAACGCGCACTTATATACACAGAAGCCCACACACACACATACATGCACACACACATATAGACGCACACACGCCTGTCTACAGTTGCGCACACACATGGGCCTGTGCCCCACACACATATGCGCATACATATACACAAACACGTGTACACACACACACACACACACACACACACACACACACACACACACACACACACACACACACACACACAAACACACACGTGTACACTCAACACACATACTTACAATGATAGTAATGGCACAGATATAGTCAGGTAGGTACCCAAAGCTTGACAAGTGCGTTGGACAAAAGTGTACATCAGAAATCAGATCGCAGTCGCCCTGAGGATATCGTCTTAACTTCTCTCATCTTAATCATCTATTCATTCCTCC
The DNA here is from genome assembly GCA_016801955.1 of Conus betulinus. Lineage (NCBI taxonomy): Eukaryota > Metazoa > Mollusca > Gastropoda > Neogastropoda > Conidae > Conus > Conus betulinus. The sequence continues at coordinate 38,126 of JADBJO010016852.1, read as the reverse complement.
ATCAGTTTTAAATCATGCACAGTGTAGTCTGGAAACCTTGTTGTGTTGTAGCATATATGGGCTAGTACACACGCAGGGACACCACCTTGAGGAAACTGAAACTGTGTACATTCGTCCTTTCATTTCTCCTTGGAAAATTCTTTTGTTGTTTCTCTCCCCTGACATCTGTGTGAGGAAGCTGAACTGAACGCCATGAGGAAAGGGGCAGCCACCAGTAGTGTCCCTTATTTGCTCAGAAAATGTTTACCAATATTGATATGTCCTGTTGGTTTCCTATTTTGTGAAAACGAAACCACATTGGAAGAAAACAAGAACAAATGAACGACAAATCTAGGAATTGAAACTGGTTGTCTTTGGGAGAAAATCAAATTAAACTATAAAACAGTTTCCTGTGCAAAAAAAGCCAAGCACTTATTATTGTTGAAAAATCGTTGAGGAGTTCTCGGAGAAGACTGATGCTAGACACGCGGATTTCAACCGTTTTCGTTTTGCGTTTACTTATGGTGTGTTTGTGCATTTCTTTTGCGCAACGGAAATTGCTGTTAATTGAACAATATCACCATAAATGTCTATCTACTAAGAAGCTATAGATGGTGTTATTGTGGTCTTGAATGTTTCTCGCTCTGAAGAAAAACACGCAACCTTACAAGACTTATACATCTATTTTTTGGATAAGAGTAAGTTTTTCTTACTGTCTAGGAGATCGGTTCTCCTGTAACACGTACCTCTTATGTTGATCACAAACAAAATGTATTACACAATATCTACTGTGTATTACACATATAATAAATATCGAATAACGCAGCTTCGATATCAGTTATGAATATAGTTACGTTTCAAGTCAAAAAGTTCATTACAACAGTGTTAGTTTCCTGTGTGACAAATACCAGGTGTTTCGCATGAGTTACAGATTTGTTGTGGGAATGTGGAAAGAAAAGATAACTTTTAGAAAATAGTTCCATCGTTTCAGTATCTGGGCGCAGAAACATGCGATTACAAGTGTTTAGAAAAGGGTCCTACTTTAGTATATTTAGTCATTGCTGAAGTAGGTGTGCTTCTATCTCTTTGCATATACTACGTGTGTTACTGAAATAAGTTTTTTTTTTCCTCATGGGGCTTCCATTGTTGATAGGGCTGAGTAAAACAGACTTCGGTTTGATGAATAAGGCGATCCCAATTAGAAGCACTGTTGGATCAGTCTATAAAAAACTCGATGTAATAGCCAAGGAGTCTGTTGTGGAGAGGTGAGGCACACTTTCCACCCCCACCCCACCTCCCTAGAAGGATGTACACTGGTATTCAAAAGTACATTGCTTTGTACAGCACCCACTTTCGTCTGTTGCTGTCTTTATAAACTATACACCAGTCACTGTACTTTGCACGCACGCCCTGCCTTCAACAATACACCTGTCACTGCACGCCCTGCCTTCAACAATACACCTGTCACTGCACGCCCTACCTTCAACAATACACCTGTCACTGCACGCCCTGCCTTCAACAATACACCTGTCACTATTCCTTGCACGCCCTGCCTTCAACACTACACCTGTCACTATTCCTTGCACGCCCTGCCTTCAACAATACACCTGTCACTGCACGCCCTGCCTTCAACAATACACCTGTCACTGCACGCCCTGCTTTCAACAATACACTTGTCACTATTCCTTGCACGCCTTGCCTTCAACAATACACCTGTCCCTGCACGCCCTGCCTTCAAAAACACACTGTGTCACTATTCCCTGCCTTCATGTCAATGTTATTGTTGATACTGTTCGCCGTAAAACAAGCACATGCTCTGTGTTCAAGTTACTGTTTTAGTTGGCAATGTTCGCTCAACGTTCGCCGCAAAACAATCAAAATCACATGACGTGTTTGTGGTGGCCGCTGGTCCATTCCAGTAATTCAGAACGTTTTACAGGATTCTCAAACGCTTAATTGTTTGTGATTGGATGTGTTTGTTTCAACAGGAATAAAAAGCCTGTGCCTTCCCTAGCACTTCAATGTCGTATTGTTCTTATTCTTGTTACTATACCATCTTCTGATTATTCGTTTTCCAGAAATAATTAAAGGCATGTGCCTGTAAACGTGCGTACACACACACACACACACACACACACACACACACACACACACGCGCGCGCGCGCGCGCGCGCGCGCGCGCGCGCGCGCGCACGCACACAAACACACACACACACACACACACAACACACACACGCACGCCACGCCCGCACGCACGCACGCACGCACGCACGCACGCACGCACACACACACACACACACACACACACACACACACACACACACACACACACACACACACACACACACACACACACACACACACACACACACACACACACACGAACGCGCACTTATGTACACAGATGCCCCCCCCCCCCATACATGCACACGCATATAGACGCACACACGCCTGTCTACAGTTGCGCACACACATGGGCCTGTGCCCACACACATGCGCATACATATACACAAACACGTGTACACTCACCACACACACACACACACACACACACACACACACACACACACACACACACACACACACACACACGTGTACACTCAACACACATACTTACAATGATAGTAATGGCACAGATGTAGTCAGGTTGACAAGTGCGTTGGACAAAAGTGTACATCAGACATCAGATCGCAGTTGCCATGAAGCCATCTTCTTAACTTCTCTCATCTTAATCATCGATTCATTCATCCATCAGCTTTAAATCATGCACAGTGTAGTCTGGAAACCTTGATGTGCTGTAGCGTATATGGACTAGTACACACGCAGGGACACCACCTTGAGGAAACTGAAACTGTACATTCGTCCTTTCATTTCAACTTGGAACGTTCTTTTGTTTCTCTCTCCTGACACCTGTGTTGAGGACGCTGAACTGAACGTTGTGAGAAAGAGGTCATCAGTAGTGTCCCTTATTTGCTCGGAAAATGTTTACCAATATTGTCATGTCCTGTTGGTTTTTATTTTGTGAAAAGAAAACCACACACTGGAAGAAAACAAGGACAAATGAACGACAAATCAAGGAATTGAAACTGGTGTGTCTTTGGAGAAAATCAAATTAAACTATAAAACAGTTTCCTGTGCAAAAGAGGCCAAGCATTTTATTGTTGTTGAAACTCGTTGAGGAGTTCTCAAAGAACAATCATGCTAATCACAAATTTCACTTTTGCTTAACGTTCAATATTTTTGTTCATTTCTTCAATATTTTGGCGCAGCTAAAATTGCTGCTAATTAAACAATATTCATCAGAAAAGTCTACTTTACTATCAAGAAGCTGTAGATGTGTGTTAATGGTGACTTGAAGCTACTCTCTCTATAAAACACGCAATCTTACAAGACCTATATACTACGATTTTGGGTAACAATAAGTTTTTCTGTGTGACGAAGAGATCGGTTCTCCTATAACACGTACATCTTATGTTGATCACGAACAAGAATGGAGTACACAATATCTGTGTGCATTACACATACATAAAATATTAAACAACTCGGCTTTGATAGTAGTCATGAATATAGTTACGTTTTAAGTTAAAAAGTTGATTTTAACAGTGTTAGTTTCCTGTGTGACAAATACCAGGTATTTTGCATGTGTTACAGATTTGTTGTGGGAAATTCCATCATTTCAGTCAGTATCTGGGCGCAGCAGAAACATGCTCTTCATTTATGATTCATTACAAGTGCTTTAGTCTCAAGTGTTTAGAGAAGTATCGTACTTTTAGCATATTTGTTCATTGCTGATTAGACGTGCTTCTCTCTCTTTGCGTATATTGGGTGTGTTACTGAAATAGGTTTTTGTTTCTAATGGGGCTTCCGTTGTTGACAGGGCTAAGAGTAAAACAGACTGTGGTTTGATGAATAAGGCGATTCCAATTAGAAGTACTGTTGGATCTGTCTAAAAAAAACTCGCCCACCAACCTCCCTGGAAGGATGTCTCCAAATGTACATTGCTTTGCACTGCACCCCACTTTCGTCTGTTGCTGTCTTATAAAAACAATACACCTGTCACTATGCACGCCCTGCCTTCAACAATACACCTGTCATTGCACGCCCTGCTTCAACAATACACCTGTCACTATGCATGCCCTGCTTTCAACATTACACCTGTCACTGCTCGCCCTGCCTTCAACAATACATCTGTCATTGCACGCCTTGCCTTCAACAATACACCTGTCATTGCACGCCCTGCCTTCAACAATACACCTGTCATGCACGCCCTGCCTTGTAACAATCACTGCACTGCACGCCCTGCCTTCAACACCACACCTGTCACTATTCCTTGCACGCCCTGCCTTTAAACAACACACCTGTCACTATTCCTTGCACGCCCTGCCTTCAGCAATACACCTGTCATTGCACGCCCTGCCTTCAACAATACACCATTGCACGCCCTGCCTTCAACAATACACCTGTCATTGCACGCCCTGCCTTCAACAATACACCTGTCACTGCACGCCCTGCCTTCAACAATACACCTGTCACGCACGCCCTGCCTTCAACAATACACCTGTCACTATTCCTTGCACGCCCTGCCTTCAACAATACACCTGTCACTGCACGCCCTGCCTTCAACAATACACCTGTCACTGCACGCCCTGCCCTTCAACAATACACCTGTCACTGCACGCCCTGACTTCAACAATACACCTGTCTCTGCACCCTGACTTCAAACACTACACCTGTCACTATTCTTTGCACGCCCTGCCTTCAACAATACACCTGCACTATTCCTGCACACCTGCCGTCACAATCCTTGCACGCCCTGCCTTCAGCAATACACTGACGTGTTGCACGCCCTGCCTTCAACAATACACCTGTCATTGCACGCCCTGCCTTCAACAATACACCTGTCATTGCACGCCCTGCCTTCAACAATACACCTGTCACTGCACGCCCTGCCTTCAACAATACACCTGTCACTGCACGCCCTGCCCTTCAACAATACACCTGTCACTATTCCTTGCACGCCCTGCCTTCAACAATACACCTGTCACTGCACGCCCTGCCTTCAACAATACACCTGTCACTGCACGCCCTGCCTTCAACAATACACCTGTCACTGCACTGCACGCCCTGACTTCAACAATACACCTGTCTCTGCACGCCCTGACTTCAACACTACACCTGTCACTATTCTTTGCACGCCCTGCCTTCAACAATACACCTGTCACTATTCCTTGCCTTCACGTCAATGTTATTGTTGATACTGTTCGCCGTAAAACAAGCACACGCTTTGTGTTCAAGTTACTGTTTTAGTTGGCAATGTTCGCTCAACGTTCGCCGCAAACCAATCAAAATCACATGACGTGTTTGTGGTGGCCGCTGGTCCATTCCAGCAATTCAGAACGTTTTATAGGATACTCAAACGCTTAATTGTTTGTGAGTGGATGTGTTTGTTTCAACAGGAACAAAAAAGCCTGTGCCATCCCTAGCACTTCAATGTCGTTATTGTTCTTATTCTTGTTACTATACCATCTTCTGATTATTCGTTTTCCAGAAATAGTTTAAAGGCATGTGCCTGTAAACGTGCGTACACACACTTACACACACACACACACACACACACACACACACACACACACACACACACACACACACACACACACACACACACACAACACACACACACACACACACACACAGACGTGTACACTCAACACACATACTTACAATGATAGTAATGGCACAGATATAGTCAGGTAGGTACCCAAAGCTTGACAAGTGCGTTGGACAAAGGTGTACATCAGAAATCAGATCGCAGTCGCCCTGAGGATATCGTCTTAACTTCTCTCACTTAATCATCTATTCATTCCTCCATCAGTTTTAAATCATGCACAGTGTAGTCTGGAAACCTTGTTGTGTTGTAGCATATATGGGCTAGTACACACGCAGGGACACCACCTTGAGGAAACTGAAACTGTGTACATTCGTCCTTTCATTTCTCCTTGGAAAATTCTTTTGTTTCTCTCCCCTGACATCTGTGGTGAGGAAGCTGAACTGAAAGCCATGAGGAAAGGGGCAGCCACCAGTAGTGTCCCTTATTTGCTCAGAAAATGTTTACCAATATTGTTATGTCCTGTTGGTTCCTATTTTGTGAAAAGAAAACCACACTGGAAGAAAACAAGAACAAATGAACGACAAATCTAGGAATTGAAACTGGTTGTCTTTGGGAGAAAATCAAATTAAACTATAAAACAGTTTCCTGTGCAAAAAAAAGCCAAGCACTTTATTATTGTTGAAAATCGTTGAGGAGTTCTCGAAGAAGAATGATGCTAGGCACGCGGATTTCGACCGTTTTCGTTTTGCGTTTACTAATGGTGTGTTTGTGCATTCTTTGGCGCAATGGAAATTGCTGTTAATTGAACAATATTCACCATAAATGTCTATCTACTAAGAAGCTATAGATGGTGTTATTGTGGTTTTGAATGTTTCTCGCTCTAAAAAAAAAACACACGCAACCTTACAAGACTTATACATCTACGTTTTTGGATAAGAGTAAGTTTTTCTTTCTGTCTAGGAGATCGGTTCTCCTGTAACACGTACCTCTTATGTTGATCACAAACAAAATGTATTACACAATATCTACTGTGCATTACACATACAATAAATATTGAAGAACACAGCTTCGATATCAGTTATGAATATAGTTACGTTTCAAGTCAAAAAGTTGATTATAACAGTGTTGGTTTCCTGTGTGACAAATACCAGGTGTTTCGCATGAGTTACAGATTTGTTGCGGGAATGTGGAAAGAAAAGATAACTTTTAGAAATAGTTTCCCATCGTTTCAGTATCTGGGCGCAGAAACATGCGATTACAAGTGTTTAGAAAAGGGTCCTACTTTAGTATATTTAGTCATTGCTGAAGTAGGTGTGCTTCTATCTCTTTGCATATACTACGTGTGTTACTGAAATAAGTTTTTTTTTTCCTCATGGGGCTTCCATTGTTGATAGGGCTGAGTAAAACAGACTTCGGTTTGATGAATAAGGCGATCCCAATTAGAAGCACTGTTGGATCAGTCTATAAAACTCAATGTAATAGCCAAGGAGTCTATTGTGGAGAGGTGAGGCACACCTTCCACCCCCCACCCCACCTCCCTAGAAGGATGTACACTGGTATTCAAATGTACATTGCTTTGTACAGCACCCACTTTCGTCTGTTGCTGTCTTTATAAACTATACACCAGTCACTGTACTTTGCACGCCCTGCCTTCAACAATACACCTGTCACTGCACGCCCTGCCTTCAACAATACACCTGTCACTGCACACCCTGCCTTCAACAATACACCTGTCACTGCACACTCCCTGCCTTCAACAATACACCTGTCACTTCCTTCCTTGCACGCCCTGCCTTCAACAATACACTACACCTGTCACTATTCCTTGCACGCCCTGCCTTCAACAATACACCTGTCACTGCACGCCCTGCCTTCAACAATACACCTGTCACTGCACGCCCTGCTTTCAACAATACACTTGTCACTATTCCTTGCACGCCTTGCCTTCAACAATACACCTGTCCCTGCACGCCCTGCCTTCAAAAAACACACCTGTCACTATTCCTTGCCTTCATGTCAATGTTATATTGTTGATACTGTTCGCCGTAAAACAAGCACATGCTCTGTGTTCAAGTTACTGTTTTAGTTGGCAATGTTCGCTCAACGTTCGCCGCAAAACAATCAAAATCACATGACGTGTTTGTGGTGGCCGCTTGTCCATTCCAGTAATTCAGAACGTTTTACAGGATTCTCAAACGCTTAATTGTTTGTGATTGGATGTGTTTGTTTCAACAGGAATAAAAAGCCTGTGCCTTCCCTAGCACTTCAATGTCGTTATTGTTCTTATTCTTGTTACTATACCATCTTCTGATTATTCGTTTTCCAGAAATAATTAAAGGCATGTGCCTGTAAACGTGCGTACACACTTACACACACACACACACACACACACACACACACACACACACACACACACACACACACACACACGCGCGCGCACACACACACACACACACACACACACACACACACAACACACACACACACACGCACGCACGCCACGCCCGCACGCACGCACGCACGCACGCACGCACGCACG
>JADBJO010016852.1:0-25000 GCA_016801955.1 Conus betulinus | reverse complement strand
TAAGTTGATATTCTACGTTCACTGTAAAAAGAGCAAAATAAAATAAACAAAAATCACATCTTCGTGTGGGCCCTGGGTCCATTCCATTAATTCAAAACGTTCATTTTATGAAGCTATGTGCGCGCGTGCGCGTGTATATGACGCTTCTGTATGTCCAGTGTTTCTGATCACATCTTGTAGATCACTACTTGTCTTTTTTTTTTTAAATACAGATTTGGCGAGGGGCCCACCGCGATTTAAACGTTTAGCTTTGCGCTTCACGAGGATTGTATTTTCCATTGCAACAGATTCTCAAGCCGTCACTGTTATCATCGTCACTGTTATCATCGTCACTTTAAGCAGGAGACGGCTTCAACACTGACTCCAACAAGATGAAGTGGCGGAATCATGGTCTTACCATCGTATTTGTAACTCGTGAGAGAAAACAGATGATGAGAACGAACTGGGGTCTACGTTGAAGTACACACTAAATGCTACAGAAATTTGACCTTTTTTCCCCCTTAATCACCTTTTTTCCCTGCACTTCGCATGCACAGGACAGAAGTCCTTAGAGCCGATCCACAGCTTAGTGCAAATGTCCTGTAACCATTCCACACACGCTGTTTCACTTTCACCACGCATTGCACGGAAGTGGCTTCTGGATCACTGGAAATGGCTGGAGTTGTTTCTTTTACACCGATGTCTTGTTTTGTTCTCCTATACATTTGGTCAGCACACATAGTGTGGTTTGCTTTAGCAGCACGCGTGCTCATACGTCAGTGACAGCAACAGAGGCTTTGCAGTGCGTGGAGTCAGGATGGAGGCAGTGAATGCTGGGACTCTGTAACGTGCATACCTTGCAGGGCCAACGAAGCTTGGCTATTTTGTCAAACAGACTGCTTTTTCTTGGGCCGTTCCCGAGTCTTTCTACTCATCCAAACAGCCATGGATCAGAAATGACTCATTGCAATCACACACACACACACACACACACACACACACACACACACACACACACACACACACACACACACACACGTGCATACACAGATAGATAGATAGATTGATTGATAGATAGGTAGATAGATGGATAGATAGATAGATAGGCAGATAGATAGGACGTTAGTTAGTTAGGTAGGTAGGTAGGTAGATAAATAGATAGACAGATGATGGATGGACGAACCAATGAATCTACAGATATTAGCAAAAGAGACAAAGATGAAAAAAATGTCAAATTCAAAATCAGCTGCTTTCCGTTCAGGGTTCTCTGAACATTCGATGGAAACAAGTTCAATAGGCGGACATAGTTTCTAGTCATCTTCAGCCATTGTGGTTACCGCTTCACCAACAGGATTGATCGAGTCGTTAGAACTTTTTATTTCACAGACAAAATTGTGTCGTTTCTGTTGCTAATCATTTCATCTGTCACTCTCTTCCCCCCTTACGAAGAAAATAAAGAGACAAAATCATGTAAACCCTGTTGCTGAGTTTTCCACTCATCATTATCTCCACCCTTTAGAATAATTCTTTTTGAGATACAGAGATCATAAGCGAGGTTAGTCTGAATATGAAACTGAATAAATGAGCATCCACTACCCCCCTCCCTAACTACCTAAAAGAGTTCAGCAGGTGAAAATGATCTGTTTTTCTAGAGTTTACTCTACAGATTCAAATTTCAAGTTGAAGTATTCTTGGTCAGAACTACGTGTATGAAAGGAGCCATCCATCTCATTTTGCAGCTAGCAAAATCCATCATCATTCCCAGACTCTAGCTGTTCTCCCAAGAGGTCGTGGATAACCTTAAGGAACAGTCAGTGCTGACTCTTGGGTCACAATGGATTCAGAAAGACTGGTTCAGAATCAGCAGCTGCTGAAACGTCTTGCCTTGACCGATGAACACACTTCCAGATGGCGATCCGGTGATGACGTCTCGCCGCGTACTGCTTCAAGCTTCTAGGGCAAGGCTGCAAAATGGTGAAGTCCACGTTCTATGCGACAGCTGATACTGTGCCAATCCCACACCACTCCTCAGTTCTTCCACGTGTGGTCTTCACCTGTAGCATGTGAACGCGTTCGTTGATGGAGCTCCTCTGTCTGATGCCACGATGCACCAGATTTGTAAGGTGAGCAACACATCATGGTGTCTGGGGACTTGTAAGGTTAGCAACACATCATGGTGTCTGGGGACTTGTAATGTAAGGTGAGCAACACATCATGGTGTCTGGGGACTGTAAGGTGAGCAACACATCATGGTGTCTGGGCACTTGTAAGGTGAGCAACACACATCATGGTGTCTGGGGACTTGTAATGTAATGTGAGCAACACATCATGGTGTCTGGGGACTGTAAGGTGAGCAACACATCGTGGTGTCTGGGGACTGTAAGGTGAGCAACACATCGTGGTGTCTGGGGACTGTAAGGTGAGCAACAACACATCGTGGTGTCTGGGGACTGTAAGGTGAGCAACACATCTTGGTGTCTGGGGACTTGTAATGTAAGGTGAGCAACACATCATGGTGTCTGGGGACTTGTAATGTAAGGTGAGCAACACATCATGGTGTCTGGGGACTGTAAGGTGAGCAACACATCATGGTGTCTGGGGACTTGCAATGTAAGGTGAGCAACACATCATGGTGTCTGGGGACTGTAAGGTGAGCAACACATCGTGGTGTCTGGGGACTGTAAGGTGAGCAACACATCATGGTGTCTGGGGACTTGTAATGTAAGGTGAGCAACACATCGTGGTGTCTGGGGACTGTAAGGTGAGCAACACATCATGGTGTCTGGGGACTGTAAGGTGAGCAACACATCATGGTGTCTGGGGACTTGTAATGTAAGGTGAGCAACACATCATGGTGTCTGGGGACTGTAAGGTGAGCAACACTTCATGGTGTCTGGGACTTGTCATGTAAGGTGAGCAACACATCGTGGTGTCTGGGGACTGTAAGGTGAGCAACACATCATGGTGTCTGGGGACTGTAAGGTGAGCAACACATCATAATGTCTGGGGAAGCAACACATCATGGTGTCTTGGGAAGAACCAGGATGAGTTTCACTTTGCCAATACCATCCAATGCACTGGTAGAATCACAGCCTGTGACAAGGGAGGTGTAAAGTGCTGTCTTGTGAGCCCCTTTGCTAGTTCTGTGACAATGAGCGGGCGCTTCTTGCTCTGTTTGTCTGTGTCAACGAAGTGTCACTTTCTGGAACATTTCATCACATAGCAAGAAGGAGAACTCGTCAGTGTCTGCGCTCTTCACCATGCAAGTTCTGTCCCCTGCCCGCTGAAGGAGAACACGCCAGTGTCTGCGCTCTTCACCCTGCAAGTTCTATCCCCTGCCCGTTGAAGGAGAACACGCCAGTGTCTGCGCTCTTCACCCCTGCAAGTTCTGTCCCCTGCCCGCTGAAGGAGAACACGCCAGTGTCTGCGCTCTTCACCCTGCAAGTTCTGTCCCCTGCCCGCTGAAGGAGAACACGCCAGTGTCTGCGCTCTTCACCCTGCAAGTTCTGTCCCCTGCCCGTTGAAGGAGAACACGCCAGTGTCTGCGCTCTTCACCCTGCAAGTTCTGTCCCCTGCCCGCTGAAGGAGAACACGCCAGTGTCTGCGCTCTTCACCCTGCAAGTTCTGTCCCCTGCCCGCTGAAGGAGAACACGCCAGTGTCTGCGCTCTTCACCCTGCAAGTTCTGTCCCCTGCCCGCTGCCCATACCTGGAGGACTACGCCGTTGTGGAATGTGTGACTGTGGTGTGGACAGGAGCGTGTTCAGTCTCAGCTGGTCAGTCGCCTTGCCCTCTGTGGATGTCAGGCTGAATGGTTCGTCGTCACCCACCACAACAGTGTCTGCCTTGCCCTCTGTGGATGTCAGGCTGAATGGTTCGTCGTCACACAGCACAACAGTGTCTGCCTTGCCCTCTGTGGATGTCAGGCTGAATGGTTCGCCGTCACACAGCACAACACTGTGTGGATGTCAGGCTGAATGGTTCGCCGTCACACAGCACAACACTGTGGATGTCAGGCTGAATGGTTCGCCGTCACATACCACAACACTGTGTGGATGGCAGGCTGAATGGTTCGCCGTCACCCACCACAACACTGTGTCTGCCTTGGAGCCTGAAGCTTTCTGCTCAACTGTGTTTGCTCTGCTCGCCACTTCATCCCATCTCCTTCGCTTCCTCAGCATGGTTCCTTCCCACAATGTGTTTGTGATGAAACCTGTGTCTGTTTCTCTGGCATTCTCCTCTTTAATGTTAATATCTGACAATGTGTTTGTCATCAAACCTGTCTGTTTCTCTGGCATAATAATAAATAATCATAATAATGAATACTTATGTAGCGCCTATTCTCGGCTAGAGACCAAGCCTAAGCGCTTTACAATCGACACTCGTTTTACACAACGGGCTGCCTACCTGGGTAGTGTCGACTGAAGAGCTGCCAGCTGGCGCTTCATTCAGTCGTTTTTCCCGTGACATCCAGTCAGTATCGTTGAATATCGTTCACTCAATTTTCTTACTTCCTTCATTCTTTCCATATCTCACGCAGGGTGCATGCTGTGTGTAACGTGTCATCCATACCAACGGCCAAACTGGCCTACTCTTCCGAAAGTTGGTGATGGGATTTTACGTGTGTGCAAGATGCTATGCGTGCGTTCACACACGGAACCTCGGTTTATTGTGTCATTCGGAGGACTGTAAGGGAAATGGAGTCAGAACCAATGTTAACTCTGAGGGAAAAATCCCCCTGTACCGAAACGGCCCGCCGGAGATTCGAACCCGCAACCCTAGGATCACTAGGATTACGAATCCGGCGCTCAACCAACTGAGCTATTCCGGCTCCCATTTCTCCCCTTTAATGTTAATATCTGACAATGTGTTTTGTGATGAAACCTCTATGTTTCTCTGGCATTCCACACCTTAATGTTAAAATGTGGGTTAGATAAAAAAAGTGGTAAAAAGGCAGACGAACGAAAAGAAGGAGGGGAACTACAGAACAATATACACTGGTCGGAGGGAAACCGGAAAAAATCCGAAAGCAGAGTCGTCAAAAGAAAAACGACTGACCAATTAAGGATGAAAAAGTAGTGTGTTATTTGTCGATGAGCCAGTCAGTCAATAATTCTAGCCAATAAACAAACACAGTGCTCTCGCAGTACAGTTTGGTGCTGTGTTTGTCTGTGTGGTACTTTGTGTGGGGTGTTTGGTGCTGTGTTTGTGTGGTCCTTTGTGTGAGTGTGTTCGGTGCAGTTTTGGTCTGTGTGGTCCTTTGTGTGAGTGTTTGGTGCTGTTTGTCTATGTGGTACTTTGTGTGAGTGTTTGGTGCTGTCTGTGTGTACTTTGTGTGAGTGTTCGGTGCTGTGTTTTGTCTGTGTGGTACTTTGTGTGAGTGTTCGGTGCTGTTTCTGTCTGTGTAGTAATTTGTGTGAGTGTTTGGTGCTGTGTTTGTCTGTGTGGTACTTTGTGTGAGTGTCTGGTGCTGTTTTTGCCTGTGTGGTACTTTGTGTGAGTGTGTGGTGCTGTTTGTTTGTGTGGTACTTTGTGTGTTTGGTGCTGGTCTGTGTGGTACTTCGTGTGAGTGTTTGGTGATGTGTTTGTCTGTGTGGTACTTTGTGTGAGTGTTTGGTGCTGTTTGTCTATGTGGTACTTTGTGTGAGTGTTTGGTGCTGTCTGTGTGGTACTTTGTGTGAGTGTTTGGTGCTGTGTTTGTCTGTGTGGTACTTTGTGTGAGTGTTTGGTGCTGTCTGTGTGGTACTTTGTGTGAGTGTTTGGTGCTGTGTTTGTCTGTGTGGTACTTTGTGTGGATGTTTGGTGCTGTTTGTCTGTACGGTACTTTGTGTGGGTGTTTGGTGCTGTTTCTGTACGGTACTTTGTGTGGGTGTTTGGTGCTGTGTTTGTCTATGTGGTACTTTGTGTGGGTGTTTGGTGCTGTTTGTCTGTGTGGTACTTTGTGTGGGTGTTTGGTGATGTGTTTGTCTGTGTGGTACTTTGTGTGAGTGTTTGGTGCTGTTTGTCTGTGTGGTACTTTGTGTGAGTGTTTGGTACTGTTTGTCTGTGTGGTACTTTGTGTGAGTGTTTGGTGCTGTCTGTCTGGTACTCTGTGTGGGTATTTGGTGCTGTGTTTGTCTGTGTGGTACTTTGTGTGAGTGTTTGGTGCTGTTTTTGTCTGTGTGGTACTTTGTGTGAGTGTTCGGTGCTTGGTCTGTGTGGTACTTTGTGTGAGTGTTTGGTGATGTGTTTGTCTGTGTGGTACTTTGTGTGAGTGTTCGGTGCTGTTTTTTGTCTGTGTGGTACTTTGTGTGGCTGTTTGGTGCTGTGTTTATCTGTGTGGTACTTTGTGTGGGTTTTGGGTGCTGTGTTTGTCTGTGTGGTACTTTGTGTGAGTGTTTGGTGCTGTTTGTCTGTGTGGTACTTTGTGTGAGTGTTCGGTGCTTGCTCTTTGTGGTACTTTGTGTGAGTGTTTGGTGATGTGTTTGTCTGTGCGGTACTTCGTGTGATTGTTTGGTGCTGTGTTTGTCTGTATGGTACTTGTGTGGGTGTTGGTGCTGTGTTTGTCTGTGTGGTATTTTGTGTGGGTGTTTGGTGCTGTGTTTTGTCTGTGTGGTACTTTGCGTGAGTGTTGGTGCTGTGTTTGTGTGGTACTTTGTGCGAATGTTTGGTGCTTTGTCTGTGTGGTATTTTGTGTGAGTGTTTGGTGCTATGTTTGTCTGTGTGGTACGTTTTATGAGTGTTTGGTGCTGTGTTTGTGTGGTACTTTGTGTGAGTGTTTGGTGCTTTGTCTGTGTGGTACTTTGTGTGAGTGTTTGGTGCTATGTTTGTCTGTTTCTTTTCACCATGCCCTCACAAATGAAACAAAGAATAAACACACAACAACACCAAAATATACTACAACAAGAACGTGAACAAATGCCTCCTCCCACACTCGCCGCCGCCCCCTACCCCTCCCCCCACCAGAACACCAAAATATACCACAACAAGAACATAAACAGATGCCCCATCCCCATTCTCACACGATCACGATCACTCCGGAAAACTTTGAAGAAGCAAAACATAGTTGTCCCATCAGGTACTATATGGAAAGCATTTTTAAAGGACGATAAACTGGTTTTGTTTTTGATATTTGCAGGGATCTCGTTCCATAATTTCCCACCCGAGTATGTTAGGGATGACATGAAAAAAGTTTGTTTCTTTGGGCGGGGGATAAAAATAGCACTCTTATTACGGACATTTCTCATTAAGAAATGTTCATGTAATAATCTGGTGCAAGATTATTCATAATCTTATACATGAATACTCCTTTGTTGAATAAACATTTCTGATGGAATGGAAGAATGTTTAATTCCTTATAATGATTTAATTCTAGAGAAGATTTAAGAAGTATAAGTTTAAGAGATCGTTTATATAGTCTCTCCAAAAGTTTTAAGGTACTTTTACAAGCTGAATCCCAGCAGGTTGAGGCATAGTCAAGATCAGTCTGAATGTAAGCATGAAAAAATAATAATTTACGAGTATGCTGATCCAAAAAATGTTTAATTCTACAGAGTTGAAAATTTTTTTTTTTGATATTTTCTTTGATAAAGTTGTAATATGATTCGACCAGGATAAATTATTGTCAATGGTTATACCAAGTAATTTATGTGAAGTTACATGTTCTATGGCTTGATCATAAACGGTCAATGTTTTCAATATACCTTTAATATTCTGTCGCTTTTGACGTGTTGTAATTAACATAAATTTAGATTTCTTTGGATGAAGGGCCATATTATTAAGTTCTGTCCAGTCACTAAGTTTAATAATATCGCTCTGAAGGTCGTTTAATACAATGTATGTATTTGCACCTGTATTGTGGAGAGTAGTGTCGTCAGCAAAAGAGTTCGCACGAAGAGGAGACATGCAACGGAAGATCGTTAATGTAAATTGTAAATAAAATAGGCCCAAGGACAGAGCCTTGGGGTACACCGGAATTTATTGGCAGAGGTTGACGACGCAGAATCCTGAAAAACAATCTGTCTTCTATTTGTTAAGAAAGAGAAAAATGAGAGTGACAGATTTTACAGATAGCCCATACAATTTTAGTTTTCTAAGGAGAAGATCATGGTCAATTACATCAAAAGCTTTAGCAAAATCAACGAAAACAGTACCTGTAAGAAGATTATTATTTATATTAGAATGCCACTGCTCAATTAGGCTTGTTAGTACCGTGTGGCAGGAGTGATTTTCTCTGAAGCCACTTTGATTAGGATGAAAGATCATTTATAATTAAATGCGCCTGCATGTTTCGTTTGAGATGTTTTTCCAAAGGTTTAGATAAATTGGATAAAATTGATATGGGCCTGTAATTTGAAGGTCGTTTGAGTCGCCTGATTTGAATAAAGGCAATACCTTTGCATTTTTGAACGCTTGAGGGTAGTAACATTTCTCTATACACAAGTTGTAAATGTAAGTAAGACTGTCAGCAATGATAGGTGAGGAGATTTTCAAAATTTTGTTATCAATGTTATCTAAACCTCTGCATGAAGACTGTTTCAGTAAGTTGAGCTCTCGATATACCTCATGCACACTAATGAATTTAAAATCAAAATTGTTATCTAATCGTTTGGAGGCACAATATTCCTTTAGAGCCAACAGATCGTTGTCTTTCGAACGGTTAACCTTAACAGTTTTTTTTGCTATAGAAGTGAAATGTTTATTAAGATTTTCCGCAGAGATAAGTCTAATGATAGAGGAGCTGTTGGCTTAGACGATTTACCTGACAAATGATTGATAGCTTTCCAAATCTGTTTTGTATCTTTTTCTTAAACGATATAAGATCAGAAAAATACTTCTTACGGGCATATCTTTTCATTGATGTTACCTTATTTCTTTGTTTCTTAAAGTTAGAATCTTTACCAGTTGACTCTAATATAAGTTATCACGCAATTTGATTTCGGCGACAATGTCAGAGTTCAGCCGTGGTGGCTTACCCTCGGGTTTAACACGCTTGGTCTTACAGGGAACATGTTTATCATAAACAGTATAAAAAGTATCATACCAAGCTTCAAGCGCTTTATCAGGGTCTGTATGCTGGAAAACATTAGAGAAATCTGCAATGCACAAATCACATAGGAAGTCATTAGAGACAAAATCTTTATAACTACGAAAGGATATATACTTTATGTCTGAATTTGGGGATTTTAATACCTTTTTTAGACCACGTTAAACATATTGGAAAGTGGTCACTTAAACCATAAACAGAACGGAAGATTCGATGATATTCCCAGGGCTATTTACATAGATGTGATCAATGAGCGTTTCAGATAGCGAAGTTATTCTGGTCGGAGTATTAACTAACTGAACAAAGTTATAAGATTCGTAAATATCTCTCCATTTATCGTAAGGTTTGAGCAAGTGTATATTAAAGTCACCGAGTAAAATAATATCAGTTGAATGAATAGAAACCAGTCCATCATGGACTGGAAGCGGTCACACCACCCCACCCGTTCATCCGGGTGCCTATATAGAAATCCTACTAGGATTGGCTTAGTTCCTTTTAAACGTATCTCTACCCATAAGCATTCGATGTTGTGTTTGTCAAAAGTATTAATATTTTTATAGTTAATCGTATGATGAATGTAGCAAACTAGACCTGTATCTAATTTACTGTTGGCATCTTTCCTAATGAGACTATATCCCGGAATCATGAGTAAATCATCCGAGACTAAATTAGTTAATCGAGATTCAGAAAACCCGAAGCAGTGAAAATGGTCATCTGAGTTAAAAAGCATAGAAGGCACATCACATAGTTTATTAAGGAGATGACACGCATTAAGACAGCCAACTTTTAGTCCTGTTTTGATCAGCCATTTGTTACGACTGTGGACACCAGAATCGTTCGTCATACTACCGATGGGAAGACAAAATAAACCAGCGATAAGTTACTTAAAGTCTATAAAGTTCGACTAATAAACAACAAAGTATGTACACAAACACCTGGGTGCACTGTAAATCAATTGGCAAATCCGTGGCAAACAATAAACAACAGTCTTAAAGGACGAAACCACAGCAATGAAGCCACAAAACCCGGGTTCACTATATCGCAAAGATACAAGTCTCACACAGCCAGAGAAAGGAACTATAACTATCTCCAAAGATACAAGTCTCACACAGCCAGAGAAAGGAACTATAACTATCTCCAAACACTGGGTGTCCAAGATATCATTCAAAAGTTTATGTCCCGTCTCCGAGCAGACTGAGGGCCTAAGTTGACATACTCTCTCTCTCTCTATCTTTCTCTCTCTCACCCTCTCCCACCCTCCCTCTCTCATTCACTCCCCCCCTCCCTCTCACTCTCTCTCTCACTCTCTTTCTCAGGAAATAGGGTCTGTGCTGGTCACGCTGGGTAATCAGTTGAGAGGCCAGGGTGATGAGTCGCTGGGCACAGTGACTAGCAGGGTTGACTGCGGACCAATAACGGCCATCCTCATGACTGCTCTTTGACGGAGGACAGAGGGAAGGGTTGAACCCAAGAGGAAAGGGGGCTGAGATTGACCTCCTGGGAACCGTTGGCCAGGCATGGAAAAGGAACAGGGGGAACGGGGCACTAGAGAGAGAGAGAGAGAGAGAGAGAGAGAGAGAGAGTATGTGTGTATGTCTTTGTGGATTTATTTTTGTTAACACAATTCCATGAACAATATCTATCTATCTATCTATCTATCTATCTATCTATCTATCTTGATCGATCGATGTTTCTATCTGTCTGACTATCTATTCAGAGAGAGAGAGAGAGAGAGAGAGAGAGAGAGAGAGAGAGAGAGAGAGAGAGAGAGAAGGGTGCGCGCACATACATGTGTGTGTGTGTGTGTGTGTGTGTGTGTGTGTGTGTGTGTGTGTGTGTGTGTGTGTATCTGGGATTGTTTCTCTGTCTAGTTGTCTAGTTCAATATGTGAATGTTCTTTCTGTGATGTTAAGAATACGAAGAGAGAGAGAGAGAGAAAGAGAGAGAGAGAGAG
The DNA here is from genome assembly GCA_016801955.1 of Conus betulinus. Taxonomy (NCBI): domain Eukaryota; kingdom Metazoa; phylum Mollusca; class Gastropoda; order Neogastropoda; family Conidae; genus Conus; species Conus betulinus. The sequence goes on along the minus strand of JADBJO010016852.1, from coordinate 14,044 downwards.
AGAGAGAGAGAGAGAGAGAGAGAAGTTCAAAGCAAATGAGTTTTATGAATTGTCTCCCTCTCTGTTCCTTTCTTCCAGATGTCCTGTGTGTGCTGATGCCAGTGGAATGGGGTGGAGAACATCAGGCATAGGATGTCAGAGAGCTCTCAGAGAAAAGGTTTGACATTGTGGAGCTTCATTCCTTCATATTGATCTGAAACCCCAAACACAGGCCTATGTCAAAGACCTCTGGCAAGAGGAATGGACCTTGCAGACGGATAACAAACTATTTAAAATCCGTCCAAACCTCAACGAGTTTTTACCATGTTCCAGAGGCGGTCGTAAAGAGGAAACGGTTCTGTGCCGCTTACACACAGGCCACTCGTTTTATACCCATAAAGGTGAAGAAGCTCCGTGGTGTATTCCATGTCATGTTCCATCACAGTGAAACATATCCTTTTAGATTGTTGGGACTTGCACGATGTGAGACATAAACACTTTACAACAGAGTCCATGAAAACCCTGTTCAGAGATGTCCCACCTGATGTGATCCTTGAGTTTCTGAGAGAGATGAACATTTCTCATCTGATTTAAGATTTTACGGAGGAAAGATTTTTAACGAAGTTTCTGCTGCGTTTTTAGAAGATGTATTGCAAAGAGGCCTGTGAAAGTTTTTTTTTGTTTGTTTTTGAGATGACTTGTGAGTTGATTTAAACGTGGTGACAGCCCTGTTATGGCCCTTTGCGGTCGGCTGGGTTATACACAACATTACCTTCTCCTGCTTTTTATAACTACCTTCATCACTTTCTCCTTTCTTTCCATCTACACACTGTACATGAAATACCTTAGGAGTGAGCTGACGTTCGGACAGAAAAAGGAATAAATGGTTACTTCCCTTTGGTAAAAATGAATTCATATAACGAGTTGACGGCATATAAAAAGACAACTGAAAAACAACCACAACAGAAACAACACAAACAAAGGCAAGTTTTCTTAGCTGAAAACGATCGTCATGTCTAATGATCAGGTCGCTAATTCTTCATTGTATGGTATATGAAGTATATTATGCAGCTCATTATCACCTATTTTTTCTAACAAGTCAAAAACCAAATCTGTTATTATGTTTGTTACTTCGTTTGTCACATCTAAAGTTTTTGGGTGGCGGCAATAATGCTGCTTTCAAATAAAATGAAGAAACATAATACATGTAAAGATGTAGAACACACACGAAAGTGAGTGTTCGGTAAAGAAGTGGTGCTGCTTACAAATAAAATGAAGAAACGTAATACATGTAAACAAGTTCTGTTTGTAAAGATGTAGAACACACGAAGAAGTGAGTGTTCGGTAAAGAAGTGGTGGTTCTAACGTTCGATCACCCATCGTCTTTACACTTTCTGATTTTTTATTAAATTTTTTTTTTTTTTTTAGTTTTTGCTGTCTCAACTTCTGCGCCACTTTAGAAGCAAAGCACTCACGCCGCTCGTTCCGACAGCCCCAACCCGGTCGGCCCCGCCGCGGCACCAGCAATCCACAATGTCAAAAGGCAACCCAACGGAGGAAACACTGCACTGCACCAGAGTCACTTCAATGGTGTTCAGTGGCGCTTGTTCTGATCTAACATAACACAGGACACCACCTCCTAAGCCCCCGGCCCTACTGACGACAATAATTGCGGAGCCGGCGTGAGTGAGCGCCTCCAGGTCCGTCCAATGACAGTCCCCATGGACTCGCCGATACCGGTGACCCCGACGGAACCAAACCAAGACCACTGAAGAGGAGAGGACATCGAAATTTGAGGTCACCATGCAAGAAGGGCCACAGAATTTGAGACATTTGTTTATGCTGATCGATGAGAATGGGTATGAGGATAACGAAGATGATGCTACGGATTTCCATTTCGGTCTGAGACTACATGACAGGCTGTGTACTCCACGCTTCCTTTCATTCCCGGCGTCAACCAGGCCCGAGATACAGGCACCTGCAATGTTGGTCAGGAAGTTTTCAGCAACACTCTCAGAAACGCATCCATTAAGTGGATGAAACTCGACTGTGTGGTCCCAGTCTACCAAAGTGAGTCCGCAGCAAACTCAACTCTGGGTAGGAGCCGGTCGGGGCAGAAAAACCCACATGACTTTGATGGGATTCGAACCCACGACCTCCCAGCCGGGAGTCCGCGACGCTAACCACTTCGCCACGGCGGCTGATATTTTCGAACCCAAAGACGGTCCCATTTTGTGAGGGGGGGGGGGGGGGGGGGGGGGGGGGGGGGGGGGCCGGGAGGGGGGGGGGGGCTAACCACTTCGCCACGGCGGGGGGGATATTTTCTTTTTTGGGTAAAGGGGGGGGGGGGGGGGGGGGGGGGGGGGGGGGGGGGGGGGGGGGGGGGGGGGGGGGGGGGGGGGGGGGGGGGGGGGGGGGAGGCACACATCCCCTTTCTTCCCCAACTTATTTTTAATCTTAAAAAAAAATTTCTTCAAAATCTAACACACCATCCAGTCTTACGCGTTTTCATAAGCGATGGACATTCGCTTGCTGTTTTAGTATTTTTTGAGTTTGATACAAGGCGTCTGGTTTTTTTTTATGTTCCAATGTTTGGTGCGATGTCACTTTCGCTCTATTGCATTTACCACTCACACCAAAATGAACGATTGAACTAAACAGCATTGGCGGCAGTACTTATAAAATGAAAAAAAAAAAACAAGCAAAACTCACACAATGTGTGCTAGAGAGAGAGAGAGAGAGAGAGAGAGAGAGAGAGAGAGAGAGAGAGAGAGAGAACTCGAACGAGTATTTACATACGTCGGGGGTGGGGGAGGGCAGAAAGTGCACGACAGACAAACAAAGACAGAATACGACAGGAGGGTTAAGAAGTTTGTTTAGGGCAATAATACAGGCCACGCTAACATTCCCATTACTCTGAATGTGATCACCTTTCCTTGCAGTGCAGTATATTCTTTCTGGTGTATTCACTCGTTGCTCCGTTTCTCTGTGTCAGTTTGTTAGTCGCTCGTTTATCTGTCTTACATCTATCTGTCACAGTTTCCAATTGCGAGAAGTACCAGGTAGTTTATAAGTTGCACAGGTTTCTTTGCTAATTTGGAAAGAAAAGTTTGTTAATACGAAAAAGCTCTCTGATTTCAGGATATGGTGGGAAAAAAGGTCTCTGATAATTATGATTGATTTGCTGTGTTCCAAGCTTAAGAGTCTCGCTAGGTCCTGTTTATTACATTTGTTCATTGTTAGATTAGGTATGCTCTCTCTCTCTCTCTCTCTCTCTCTCTGAGTGTTACTGTGAAAAGTTTTCCTGATGGAGCCTTCATTGTTGACGTGGCTAAAAGAGAAAGACCTTGATGATCCAGTTAGAAGTACTGTTTAAAAAAAACGAATATAGCAGTTACGAGTCATTCGTGGAGGAGGGTGGAGCACCCCTTCCATCTCCTCACTCCTGCCTGGAAGGATATAATCTGGTCTTGAAATATACCTTGACTTGTACTGCACCACACTTTTGTTTGTCGGTTCCTTTATAAAAGAAAAAAAAAACACCTACCATTGTGCACGCTCCGCGTTCAAGTCAGTATCATTGTTGAAATCGTTCGCCGTAAAACGAGCACATGTCCTTGCCCTGCGTTCAACTCGGTATTTTAAATGATAATGTTCGCTCAACGTTCGCCATAAAAAAAGCAAACATCACACACATGCTTACGCGCGCGTGCGCGCGCGCGCACACACACACACACACGCACACACACACACACACACACACGCACACACACACACACACACACACACACACGCTCGCACGCACGCACGCACGCACGCACGCACGCACGCACACACACACACACACACACACACACACACACACACACACACACACTCACTCACTCACACGCACACACAGACACAAACACACACACTCATGTGCACATATATACACACGCACGCGTACACACACACACACACACACACGCACGCACGCACGCACGCACGCACGATCTACATTGGCGCACACACATAGGCCTAAGCCCTCACAATACGCGCATGCATATACACAAACACTCACCACACACATACATACAATGATAATAATGGGAAGACATTGCTAGGCGTTTGGCTATTGCAAAGGTCAGACATCTGCCAAGTCGTAGCCATGAGCCCTTCTTATCAAAGACGGTCTCACATGCACATGCGCACGCTAGCACACACAAACACAAACACGTACGTACATACATACACATGCAGAAGAAGAGTGCGCATGCATACACACGTGCGCGCGTGCACACACACACACACACACACACACACACACACGCATACACACACACACACGCATACACACACACACACACACACACACACACACACACACACACTCACACGCACACACACTCAGATGCACGCATTTACACGCACACACGCACGGTCTACAGTGGCGCATACACGTACGCACATGCATATACACAGATACATGTACACTCACCAAACACACACACACACACACACACACACACACACACACACACACACACACACACACACACACACTGATAAGAATGACACAGGCATTGTCAGAGAATGGGCTATTGCGAATGTCAGACAGCTAGTAAGTCCTAGTCATGAGACCCTTAATTTAAAACCCTCCTGTTCCTGATGTTCAGTGCATGAAACGCTCTGTTAATCCTCTGGAAAGGGAAGCAACTCCGTAACAACGAGAGGGTAGCATCACACAAAACTAAACAATTATATAACCAAGGAATATTTCTCTTCTTTTCTATTGTATGTGTGTTAGTGAGATGTTTGACTACACTTTAAATCAATTGTTTCGGTATTGTGGAGATATATGACTTAAAAAAAATTCAAACACTGAAATTGACTTAATCAGTCACGCACTGGTTATTACTGACAGGTGACACATCGATGTTGTCGAAGTCGATATCTAGGTCACTCTCATTACCCTTATCCTTCACCTCACGCAAATCTGTGATGTTGTAGCCTTCAAAAAGTCGAGTCTTCGTTGTTGCCCTCGTTCAACATTCTCCATAAGTCCTTCACCTCCATGCTGAAGTCTTGGTCGCTCGCTAGGTCAACTTGAAAAATTCGTAATTCACTAAACACGCTGTTTGCCGCCATGAAATAGAATCAAATTGAAGTGCAATGTGTACTGAAAGCGAGACTGAAAAGGTCCTGTGACTGCCATGTGATATAAACAAAATGGATGCGCCCAGAGCGACCACGTGGAATCCGTACGCTCCCGTACGTTCGCTGATTTCGCACTGGTTTTTTTTTATTTCTTGAACGCTTCGGAACGTTCGCCGCAAAAGAGGGTCATCAGTTCATTTTTCCATCAGCTTTAAATGCCTTAGATTGTGCGCATTGTGATTTTGAAGCTGGGATGACGTGGTGTAGCGTATATGGATCATTGCACACGCAGGGACACTTTGATAAAACTGAAACTGAAACGATTTGCTTTCTTTCTTTCATCTTTCCTTGGGAAAGTTCTTTTGGTTCTTTCCCCTGGTACTGTTGGTTAGGATTCAAAACTGAATTGTGAGAAAATGGGCTATAACAGTCGTATCCCTTATTTGCTTAGAAAAAATGTTTATCAATGTTTTTATATCCTGTTGATTTCCTGCTTTGTGGAAGAAAACAACGACAAATGAACGGCAACCCTAGGAATTGAAATTGGCTGCATTTTGGAGAAAAGCAAATTGAACGATAAATTGTTTCCTGTGCAAAAAAAAGTCACATAATTTATCACTGTTGAAACTCACTCAGGAACGTATGAAGAAAATGACTTTAATTCATATGTCTGATTCGGTTCTTCTGAACTATTATTTGAGAAGCAAAAAGAAATGTTGCTTGTAATATAATATCTGACACGAAGTCTGTCGTGCTATCAAGAGCAGTATAGATACAGTTTTCAGCTGTATGACCAAAGAGCCATTTAAAAGCCATCTACGTGCATTTCTGTATGTGAAGAGTTGATTCCTGTCCACAGTGGCACGGGATGGCGATTCAGCAATTATGTCTCAACACGTTGATAAGGAAATGCACCTTGTCTAGGTCGCATTATATTTATTACAAAAATGTGAAACAAAAACAACTACACTCTAATCATGTCATTGTCTAAACCCTAAATTTCAGCCCCATATATCAACATAGGAAATATTTGGGAATCAAAATGTTAAAAACAACTCAAGCGAATTATTATTCAAAGCATTGGATTCCTTGGTCACTGTATTCCTGCTCTCCGGGTTGACACAATGCTAGAGCGGTACGGTGTGCATGAAAGCGTCTGTGCAATGTCTGGATGGTTTCCCCCACGCACTGTACATCACCGCACTTGGCATAGTCCATGAGGTACACCAGGTTCGTGCTCTTGCAGGTCTCTCTGTGTCGTATGGGGAACCTCTGACCAGTCCGGCACGCTGCAGAAAGTGGTGGTCTGTTGTAGGTGAAGCCGGCAGATGATGCAGCGTCTGGCACTGCACTTGTAGCATCCAGTCTCAGCGTCTTCCTGGTTATACGATACTGGTGGGGGGGGGGGTGGGGTGGTGGTGGTGTTGGTGGTGGGGGGGGGGGGGAGTGGAGTGTGGGAAGCTCGGATAGCATGAGAAACCTGCAGAGGTTATGACAATTTCTTTCTCCGATGGCGGGCGGGAGTGGCACGGCCTTCATTCTTTTGCTCTGGTGCAGTGTGGGCATGAGGTCCTTCAGCCAACGTCCAAGAGGTGGGTGTGTCGTGTTGTGTGTTATCACCACCGGCACTCTTTCTGCTTTCTGGTTCTGGCTGCATACTTCAGCGTGTATTTTCTGGACATGTTGGTCCCTTTGTTAACAGCCATGTCTAAAAGTGGTCCTGGGTAGCCTCGCCTTTGCAGTCTCTGCTTTAGTTACTCACTCCTCTGACGGAACATGTCATCAGTGAAGCAGATTCGGTGTAGCCGTAGACTCTGTTCAAATGAGATGCTCCTCAAGCAGTGGCGTGGCAGGCAGGAGTGGAACGGGAGCAGCATGTTGGGTTTCATGTGAAGATCTGTGATCAGGTGGCTGTCCATTATACTGATGCTGACGTCCAGGTAAGAGATGTTAGTTCTGCCATAGCTTTCAGGTGAACAGGACTGTCTGGTGTTGTTGGTTCAGCCAGTGGAGAAATACAGCAGTTTGTCTTCATCTTTCGTCCACAGCAGTAGGATGTCATCAATGAAATGCTGTCAAGGGTAAAAGACCCTGTCAGGGGAATGAGGCAGGGACAGACAAAGAGCACAGAGAGACAACACTAAACCACTCACTATCTCCAGACCACTCCAGGAGGTACGGAACAAACAATATTTATTAAATTTTAGATATACAAATTTACCCAAACATATCAAGCATCCCAATCACTCACATATACATTCCATTTATGGAGTGGGCACCTATCAAAGAAGAGGGAGGAAAGACAGGAAAAGAATAACTACAAAAAAAAAAAAAAACAAAGAAGAGTGCAGATCCTATCAGGAGCTAACTATCGCTAAGGACGATACTAGTGGATACCCAAACAAAACAGCGAAAGCGGGGCACAGCAGACTGTCCTCTCGGTTCGGCTGGCACTGGCGTCTAGAAGAGCCTGCTCTTTTGCGGCCGGACTCCTCCAGGGGTCGCCTCAAACGCTCGACTCCGGATATCCCCCGAAATTCTGGGGATCGCATTCCACCATCGTCCGCCCACGTCAACACGTGTCCTGTCTCGAGAAGAACCAAAAAAACGCCCCTGCGGCGGATGTCAGTCCCACCTCACTCAAGAATTTCATATGATATCTGTGGGAGAATGTGTGTGAATGCAGGGCATGTGGGTGGACCGTGTGCGTACAATAATTAAAGAATTCAAAGGAAACCAAAACAAAACTTTTACAATTTGTTTTTTCTTTTGGTTTCATCTATTCTTTCAATTCTTGCTTGTTTTCCTCATTTCATATGTTTTCCTTTTACCTACAATTCTAAATTTTAGTCTCATTCCACATTACAAATTACAATACACATAAACTCTTGAAAGGTTCAACATGGTACCTTTTGAATTAATGCCAGAATGAAAAATTCATAAAACAACTCATTCATTCTTCCCATAATTATTTACAAACATACTGGCATTTTAAAACCTAAAAACTAAATAACAAAAAAAAAAAAATGAGACACCACAAACCAAAACAAGCGGGAACAGGGAGCTGGGGAGCACCCTTTGGGGCGGGAGGAGCGGCCACATCGGAAAAATCTCCGCTAGTCGTCCTGAATGTTAGATCGGCGGCAACTCGTTCCGTTCCGGACCCCTGGTTTTGATGTTTTTAAAAAAAAAATAAAATAAAATAAATAAACAATTGCTAACTGTCAATCTTGAAGGTATCGGCTTCCGGAAATCGGTCCCGACTCCAACATTTATCCAAAATTTATCTACACCAGAATGTCGGCGAAATCCCGATCACAGACGAACTAGATACATATGTCAATCTAACAAGTAGCTCCCCAAACAAGAAGCCATTACCTAAACAAAACATCACACTTAAAAAATAAATGACCTCAATTTGGGCCACTTAAATCGTATTCGACCGAAATACAATACCAATCCCATTTTTGGCGTACAAGCCTCTCCAACCCAACGAGAAGAAATACAACACCATATTTATAATACATAATATATTTACCAGAACGGCGGTGTGAAGACAAAAGCGAGAGAGAGCTACTGGCAAGCTTCACTCAGCGAATGAGCCCAAAGCCCCAACCAGTAGAAAGTCCCCATGCGCCACCCCCAACGGAAGCGAGTGAGTGGAGAGTCTGGGGGACTACTCGGGAATCATGTGGAAAGAGGGTAGACGTTTGCGTAGCCTTCCCAAGGATTGAGAATCCTCTCCCAGGAAAGTTCATCGGGGACTGATGCCTTCCAGCCGAAGCGAAAGGGTTCCGGGGACCGGTTTCCCGCAACTCTAACACGACGAAGTTGGAAAAAAACAAATAGTGGCTACACAACAAGAGGACGCTGGGCCTCTGGGGCTCGAGTCTTAGTCTCTCTTACCGGAAAAGCAAATCAAAAGAAGGGCAGACATGAAAGAAGGTTCGCCGAAACCCTGGGCCCGATAGCGAAAGAAGGTTCTCTCCTCCAACCCCCTATTCATCTAAAAACACATAACTCGCCCACATTCAACACCCACGCTAAGCATTAACAACACACACTCTACGCACAGAACCACGTCAAGACACCTTCCCTGCACAGTTTTATTAAAAATGACAGCTAGCAAGTGGACACACAACACACCCCTTCCAATCCAGGTCCTAACTCTTCCCTCTCTCACACTACACCTATGTGACGGTTCTAAACTGTGGGGGGATGCGATGGATCCACCACGGGCGGTTTGCACACGCAATCCTGAATGTGACCAGAGGAGCACACCCCCTCTCCCTCTGCCACTCACATCACTATTTGCAAGCTGCTGCTGTCAACCTTGTGAAACGAACAAAAGGGGCCTCTGTGACCTAACAGAAGGCCTATTATAAACGTAGTGGGGTTCAACACTGGTCCGCTGCCCGTGACAATACCCCCCAAACCACCAAAATGTACACGAACTTCGTGCCCAATATGCCAATTAGGCCAGCTTTGATGCAGGTCCCCGATCGGGGAACTGGTCTAAATATAACGACCGTGTGCATAATAAAAACCATTATCCACCTTTGCACACGGATATCAAAAAAAATCCTTGAATTGAATGGTCGCACAACCAAAGCTGCTACTTTATGAAATACGCACAACTATACCAAACCCTTTTTTTAAAAGAGGGGGATTATACACACAGTCACCACTCCTTTTTAACCAACACCTGGTCCATACTCCATTGGACCTAAGACATTCGACTCAGGTAGTCACGCTTCCACATTGCAGCGTCCAGGGATATGTGAAAAGAGAAGGCAAGACTCTGCAGTTCAATTGCCCATCCCATAAGGCGGTGCGTCGCTGACAGGCCGAATGCGATGTAGATAGGCAATGGGGATGGTGATCCGTCCTGGAGAACAAACTCCCCGCCCGTACAGGTAAGGGGTAGAATCGGCGTGTGGCCCATAACCACTGCAAGGCACTCTTGCTCAATAGTGTGGTAATTCTTTTCCCGCTCCCACTAGTTTTCTTACTTGCGAAGGCGATGGGGGTACAATCATCCTTTCCCTTGATCCTGCAAGAGCGGCGTACTCTGCCCCCAACCCAGTGCTGGACGCGTCTGTTTCTGAGTACAAATGGCTTCTCAGGGTTCGCCAACTGGAGGACGGGTTGTTGGAGAATCGCTCCCCCTTGACTTCTCGAATGCAGCTACGTTCTGCATCTCCCTGCCCAACATCATCAGCGTTTCTGGCTTTCGAGCTCCAGTTTTGTCTGTCAGGGGTTTTGCCACTTCAGCGAAAATGGGGAATGAATTTGCGGTTAGTAGCCAACGAGACCAAGGAACGAGCGTAATTCCCCTCTTGGTCTTTGGTGGTTTGGCCTCTTCAATCCTTTGAACTTTGTCGCGCTTTCAGGAGACACTGAATCCTTGTCCCACGACGACGTGACCTAAAAAGGCAATTTCGGTCTCCCCTATCCGACACTTAGTGGGACGGGCCGCCAGCTGTAACCTGTCGCAGACACGCTCAAAAAGCATCCTGAGTGCTTCCATGTGTCTCTCTCCCCCCAGCTGTCAGTGGCCAATAATATGTCATCAATAAAATTGTGGACATCTCTCTCATCTGCAACGGTTTCAAGCACGAGTCTCATTATCCTGCTGAAGACGGCTCCTGCAGTCTTGAGCCCCCAAAGGGCAATAACTTTGAACCTGAATTGGCCCCTCAGGAGTAGTAAGGCAGTCTCTTGCTTCTGTCGGCAGGTTCCACCATTGGTATTTGCCAATATCCCTTTGCTAAAATCAAGCTTTGTGAAATACTGGCGCCTTAGCCAGTTGGTGAAGATCCTTGTCAACGACGGTCCGGAATAGGTTCAGCGTCGAATTTCAACACCTTATTCAGTTGCGACGAAAGTCGACACAGAACCTCATCTTTCCATCTGGTTTTCCTGACCAACAGAATGGGTGAGGAGTAAGCGCGAACTACAAACGCTCAATCACCCCCATGCGCTAGCAGCATATCCTGTATTTCCGTCTTGATGGTTTCTGGTTTGAAGGAATGGGGCAAAGGATACTGTCGCACCCTGACTGGGACTGGGTCCTCTTGAGTGAGCACTAGAGAACAGGTACCTAAGTTGCACCTTAAGGGTACATCTGAGAGAAACATCTTGGTATTCTCTACAAAGGGCTCGCACGTTTTTCCCCTCTGTTTCCCCAGACAGTCCTTCAGCGACCTTTACGTCTTCAATCAGGGGAACTATTCCCAGAGGAACCTTGGTAATTCGCCCCCTGGGAGAGTAGTCCTTTGACACGCATCACAAGTTCGACAATACTTCCTGACATCTTGAGATATTCCAGGCCAGTAGAAGTCGTGTTGGATTCTTTCCAGTGTACGTCTTTGTGCCTAGATGTCCTGCCATAGGAGTATCGTGTCCAAGGCGTAGAACTGTGTGTTTCGTAACGCTTTAGTCAGCCACCACCAACTGGGTTACTGACACATCTCGCGATGCAAATTGTCTGTGGATCAATCCTTGTCGCACGATGAACGACACTGATCCATTCTTCTTGTCCTTGGGAGGTTTTCCTACCATATTCCCGAATGGTGTTTGATCGTAGGATCCTTACCCTGAAGACCTCGCACGGTAGCTGGGATCCAACGTCACCATATCATGCTGGGACAATGGTTTTTTCAGTAGAGGTTTCAAAGCTTCTTTTTTTCTCTTTGCGTTTGTGAACGCGTAGTGGCAGCCACAAATACTTCCGGTGGCAACTCGACTGAAAATGTCACTGGTGTTGCGACCATCCTCAAAACATACCGAGTTCCCAATCAGAAGGGAGTAAGTACGCTGGCCGCTGTAATGCCACTGCCCATACCTTTCCTTGAAAGTATGGTGTGGAAATATCCACCAGGACAGTACACCACACCTTTCACCTTGAAGGAAGATTCGATCCCCCGATACCTGACATTCTCTTTCCACGTGGGCGCCTCAGGGGGTACACCAACTTCTCGTCGACGAATATTGTCGTGGCTCCAGTGTCACGAATGGCTTCAATGGCTTTGCCGCACACCACAGAGGGAAAACGTATCGGGCAGGATGGTGTAGTGATCTCACTTTTCTCCCTCCCAAATGCCACCTTAGTTTGGGCAAATGTCTTGGTCAACGGGAGTCGCTTTAGGACAGTCCTTCACGATGTGGTTGAGGTCACCGCACAAGTAGCACTTCCTAAGTCGTTCTTTCGCATTTCCTTTTGGAGAACTTAGCACCACTTTCAGGCTGAGAGGCTTGTCCAGTGTTGGTCTCCTTTGCCTGTTTCCTCGCTTGTCCCTGGTACGGCTGGCCTAAAAAATAACGCCCGGGCATCTGCGAAAAGCTTCCGCAATCCTGATGGCCTGCTTGAATGACTCTGGTTGGGGTTGGGGCCTCTCCTAACTTGCACTGTAAGTCAGGTGAAACAGAGTTCATGAGTTGTTCCAACAGGAAACAATCTTTGACATCCATCCATCTTCGCAGTTTCCAACCAATAGTCTAACACTCTTGACAGTCTGTCTCCGTCTCCGAACTGTTGGAAAGTTTTTCAATCCGCCATTTTCTTCATGGTGCGGAAACTGCCTCCTATATGATTCTGCAGTCATGTGTGCATCCTCCGGCGCAAAGCAAAGAGCGGCCTTCAAACTCCTCGTAACTGGTTCTTTGTGGAATGTTGACGAATGCTTCCTTGGCTTTTTCCTGTCAAGTTTCCAACAAGATATAATGCCTTCTTTCATTATTCAAGTGGAAACTATCTGCCACTGATTCAAAGTGTTCAAGGAAGGTATCAATGGAATCTCCCTCACTGTATACAGGCATGTGTAGCATGGGTGGGGGGCTAAGTGCAGGTCCACGTTAATCCTGGTTCCCTTCGGCCCTCCGTCACGGCACTTTGTGATAATTCTTGAACACCAGGTGATGATGAAGTGTCCTTCCTCCCTTCCTCCCCTGGAGTAATACCCAACACTGCTCTAGCACTTCTGTTTCTAAGTTGATTCCTTTCCTCTTCCATCTTTGCTTGGAACTCTCCTGTTCCCTTTTATCTCTTGCATCTCTTTCTGCTCTCTTTCTTTTTCTTGAACCGCCCCTCTCTTCTCTCTCTCTTGTTCGCTTTTCTTCCATCTCTTGCTGCCATCGCCTGTTCCTCTCTTCCCTTTCCAACAACCGTCTTTCTTCCATCTCTATTTTCCCATCTATTTTCTTCTCTCTCTTTTCCCTGGCCTCTTTTTTCTTCCTTTTTCCCGTCTTTCCTTGGCTTCTCTCTCTCTTCCTTTTTCCCTTCTTTCCTTGGCTTCTCTTTCTTCTCTCTCCTTTCTTCCGTCTTTCCTCTTGTCCTTGGCCTTCCCTTTCTTCCTCCTTTCTTCCCCGCTCCCTTCTCTCTTCTCTCCCGCTCCCTCCATTGCTTTGCTTCCTTTCTTCTTTTCTCTCTCAAGTTTCATCACCATGAAGGATCCATGGTTGGGTATCCAGAAAGTATAAGGCGGAGGTGTAAACCTCTGTAAGTAGTCACCCTGAGAGGGGTACTATAGGAGGTTTGATGTCTCAAGGCAAGGCAGAAGGCGGTGGCGTACCACCGTAAGAAGGCCTAATTCCCTGGGGAGTAGAGATGGCAAACACACTGAAGGGGAAGCAATGATGGGCTGGCTGAACCTCGCCTGACGAAAAGACGACTTGTGTAGTTGTTCCAATTGTCACCTGCGTTGTAGTAGGGGGACGTAGACATACTTAGTCCCGGCACAATTCCAGTCCCTTTTACCTGGGATCTGGTGAGGGTAACGACTTTCCCCTGTAGCCATAGTGAAACACACTATTATGCTCTGCCACTAACTTGATTCAAAAACCAAGTGATCAAAAGTGTACATGTTTTTTTTTTTTTTCGCTTAACAAATTAAGTTCCACTCTCCTTTGTCAAGAGTATTTGCAA